>VMDR010014289.1:0-23758 GCA_007922815.1 Macrotus californicus | reverse complement strand
GGCATTTTTTAAAGGTTTTTAATGTAAAATGGAAAGAGTAGTATATATGGTGGGTGACACAGGTCAAACAGAGAAGGACAAATACCAGATGATTTCACTGCCATGTGGAATCTAAAAGCAAAATAAGCAAACAGGCAGGACAGAAACAGAGTCGGGGATAAAGAGCAGGTTTTGAAGGAGAGGAGCTGGGGGCTGGGTGAGAAAGGTGAAGGCATTAAGAAGTACAACTGGTAGTTACAGAACAGTCATGGGGGTGAAAAGTACAGCTTAGGAACTTGTAGTCGGCAATATTGCGATTACTATGCATGGTGCCAGGCAAGGACTAGATGCATCGGGGGGATCACTGTATATCAGCAATATAAATGTCTAATCTTGGGGTCGCACCTCTGAAATAAATCATATTACATGTCCACTGCCATTTAAAACTTAAAAGTCTAATAAATAAATAATATTTCAATATAAATAATACAGCAGGCTCAGGTAAATGTTGAGTAAAATATTTAAAAGATTTAAAGATATCCTTTCTTTTAATAATTTCAATTTCAAAAAGACACAGACATTCTTTTGTTTTTGTTTACTATCATTGCCACTGGTCGAATAATGTTTTTGTTGTTTTTTTTTAAATCAAATACTAAGTTAAATTATGACACGCTAATATTCATTTAGATTTATTTTTTAGAAATATTCTGTCTTTAATTTGCCTACCAAAAATGAAACAGTCCAGAATATCTTGTTTAATATTTTTTAAACTCTAAGTTCTTGTGAGTCATTGGAACAATTTTACTGAAGTTAAGTGAATTATAGCAATTGATTAGACATTCAAGCTTTATTTTAATAGTATGACGTGATAATAATTAGAGTTTGGCGATGTTGCTTATTTATTTTAATATAGTAGAACTTATTTTAATATAGCGTAATATGGTATTTCCAGTATTTTGGTATTCAAAGAGGATGAATTTTAGACACGTCTGATTTTCTCTGTTTGATTGTGGCATATACGACGATAAAAATAAAACTAAGCTCACGTAGGTGTTTACAAGGACTGAAAATTAGAGGTGTTTTCAGTGGTAATATATGTGTTTTATGCTATCGTAATTTATTACAAAGTCTCTTTCTTAATTCTAATTCTATGTAATAAAATTCACTGACAGCTTTTATCCCAAGCACAGTAAGAACGGGGAAGTAATTTGTAACAGCTTAGGAATGTTTTGCTTCAAGATATTCGATATATTGTAGCAGCGATTTTACAAGGCAATCTCAGGACTTGCAGAGAAAGTAATGATTTACAGGTTTGATTTCATAATTCATGACTTCTGAAATCGCTGAGAATTTTTAAGTGTGTCTATTATATGAAATGATAATTCAGTATTACTATTTCAGTTTGTATCGTTGATAATAAGTAAAATCTAGCAAAGCAATTCAAGTTTCTCTGGATCTGCTTCTACTGGCCTCATTTTCAGATTCTAGATCATTATACGAAGCACATGCATCAGGGGTTCATTAAAAGAGTTTGGGAGATATACCAAAGCTATCATGCTCTTAAAATTCTAAGTTCATATCCCAGTTAAAAAAAATAACTCATTTGGGTCTCTCCTGGGGTAGGGAAAAAAAAAAAAAAAAAGGAGAGAGAAACCACCGAAAAGTTTGACATCTTAATCTTGGCTATTCTTACCAAATAATACTGTGACAGAGTTTGGTGAGGAGAGGGAGCATTCGGAGCCGCAGGAGAAGAAAATTTTCTGTTTCTCATCAGTTTGCGTCAATATTGGCACAAGTGTGCTGCTTGTTCTCATCCGTGAAAGTATTTCAGGGACGTCTGCAGGATTCAGTTTATTTTATTTGCTTCATGCTTCTGAGGGCTGAAGTATTCTCAGGTAAAGGAAGAATAGGGCTTTTAACAATAAGGAGTGAACATTCAGGAAAGCATGAGACTTTTTGTCTTTCCTCAATGTAGAGAACTTTTCGGAATTTGTCAATTATATCTCAGCGTTTTCTTTCAAGGTAAAAAGGTCCAAAGATAAAGTGGCATTTTTCCCCCTTGACTTTTCTCTGTTTCTTAATCTCTTGGCATATAAGATCAGGTCTCCTCATAAAAATTTATGTATGCCAATATTTACAAATCTTCAAAGCAAAAACCTTGCAATGTATAAATATCTGGTCTTTTTGCATAAAACATTTCAACAGTTTAAAATTTAAGCACATTGACAAATACTGGGTTAATATTCCAGAACAAATAACCTGAACATTTTTCATGTAAAGTGAACGTTTTAATGCTGAAAAATAAAAACAATTTAAATGATTTCAATATCAAGCCTGTCTCTCAATTTACAACATAAGCTTAGGTGGTTCACAGTGTAAAAATTTCCCACTAAGGTAATTAGTATAATTAATTAATTATTCAATAATTGAAATACAGGTTAACAAACTCCTCTGTGTAAAAGTTTTAAAAAATGTCCTTCATTCAAACTGTGAACTCTAAGCCTATAAAACTCTTCAAAGAACCCCAAGATATCAAGCCATCTTTTATTTAGCTAAACCTACCCCCGACCTTCACTTTCATTCATTCTTAAATACTCAGTATGCTCGGAGCTTGGAAAAAAGCTAGAAAGCCTTAATGGATCACTGATTTTAACCAAAGAGGTAGGTGGGTATCCCTTATAAATGAATTCAAACCAATTTTTGTTTTAGCGTTAATAGTTTGCATCCAATGAAAACAAGCTTCTTAGTGTAGGAGAGTTAAAGTCTTGAATAGGGCACCGATTAACATATCTTTTCTTTTAAACTCAAGGACAAACATTCTGAAACAGTATCTGTTACTTCGGGACAAGGATGCATTTTTTCCTTCCCATTTTCTAATATTCCTGCAGTAAACTTCCTTTTGAGCAAAGGGTTACGGAACCAAAGTGCAAAGCGAAGACTTCAGTTAAAACCCGCGTGAGCACACAAAATCAATCTAAGGCAAATACTATTTAATCTCGCCGTAGTTTAAAGCTAATGGATAAGTTCGTTAAGCCTTTCATGTTTCATGAGGTGTATCTCCTCAGTTTGGGTGCTTTGCCCTTGAAAGTGTATTTACGATTGAAGATAGTAAGGTGCAGGTTTAAATTTGGAGGCAGCATGTTTTAAAGACGCCTGCCTAGACCTTTTAGGGAAAGTCATTACAATCAACAGCAAGAATAATATTCAATGGTGTGGCGAGCTTTCTCAAGACCTAAAAATTATAAAAGCCTGGTAGTGCATTCGCCGTTTTTGTTCCTTAAATATCTACATAATCTCTTTGAAAAACATGCCAATTGTGAAGGGTGTGCCTTTTTTCTCTGAATGATTCTGAATGTCAGACATGGCTTCTAAATAATTTTTTCCTAGCCTCAGAAAACGCGTGACAATTCAGAAAGTGGCGAAATAAATTACCTATCTTGACAAAAACAATAAGAAGGGCAGTTGCCGTTTTTAGCTAAAAGAACTACTACAGAATTAAATCCAGGATGGTAAAAATCACTCCAGATTAGCCCAGGATTCCTTTTCCACCTTTCCTACATAGGGTACTGAGAATCTTTAATACTGGAAACACACCACCAGTCCTAAAACTGGCCCAGGATCATTTGTGTGATATTGATTTTGTAATTACTCCCTTGGAGGACAAAACTGGATCTTTTCACGTGTGCTTGTCAAGTGTTATCAGAAGCAAATGTTTGCAACAAGTGTTAAAAAGCATTTCCATGCTAACTCTAAGGAAGATTGATGTCATGGCCGGATTCTGAAAACATAACATTTCCACCAAAAAAAAAAAAAAAATCTATAACTTTCGCTTTCATTTCTTTAAATGGCATTTTTTTTCCTTAAATGGTATTATTGATTGTGTTGATGAAAAGAAT
Organism: Macrotus californicus; assembly: GCA_007922815.1. Classification (NCBI taxonomy): domain Eukaryota; kingdom Metazoa; phylum Chordata; class Mammalia; order Chiroptera; family Phyllostomidae; genus Macrotus; species Macrotus californicus. The sequence goes on along the minus strand of VMDR010014289.1, from coordinate 19,883 downwards.
TCTTCACATATTTCCCGTGCACTTTTCGTGCGTGTTACCTTTCAGCGTTTGGGTTTGGAAGTGTCCCTAAGTACGCTGCCTACCTCTCTATCTCTTTGACGGATCCTTCAGACTGATTGACAAGTCTAGCCCAAGACTCCTATCTGGGAAGACAGTAGCAGTTTCTTTCTGTAACCTTCTCAGAGAAAACAAGTAGGGGCACGGACACATATATGATGAGCCCCATGTGTCTGTGGCTTTTGGTGTGACATCTGACACAGAAACAGGCTAGAGACTCTCTTATGAATTACAGGAACTCACAGACAACAGCAGCATGCTAGATGATGAGAAAGATTCTCTTTCTTTCTTTCTTTCTCTCTTTCTCTCTCTCTCTCTCTCTCTCTCTCTCTCTTTCTGACATCTGTAAACTACTAAAAGGGGCTAAGAAAAAGACTTTTAAATGCTTATAGGCAAAAAAAAAAAAAAACATCTAAGAGAAATAGGGTTGGAAACAACACATGGAGTTCCCCCTTTCTGTAGCAAACAGAGAATTCGGGACTGAAAGCTTTGATTACGTAAGTTAGACTCCATCACAGAATGCAGCAAAATTCCGCATCAATACCAACAAGTATTTAAAGATCTTCACTGTCTCGGCGAGCTAATGAAGTTTCCACAGTTGGAATGTTAAGAAATACCCTGGGCCAAATAGAATTTATTTTTATATTATTTTCTTAGAGTCACATTTCAATTCCCTGGCCTTGTTACAGAAAGCTAGTAAGGCAAATAATTTTCTCCAGGTATGAAAACATTTCTTTAGGGAAAGGAAAGTCTTTTGCTAGCATTTAGCCAAATTGTAGGGTCTGTGCCTCTCTCTAATTTACAAGATTTCTTTTACATAAAATCATTTACTAAGTGGCAGGAAGTGCGACCAGCAGATGTGAAGTCAGCTACTAAAGCAAGGCAGTATATTAACTGATGGAAGCTGAAATTGCAGTTTTGAAAAACAGAAGCTAGCTAGGGGAGCTGTGAGATTCAGAAATAATTATTCATATAATTAGAAGCTGGAAACCAGTCAACAGGAATTGTTTTGGCATAAAAATGACATTTGAAGTGACTTTAAGTATGGCTCCACCAAAGGATAGCCAATTCACATTATAGAAACAGTGAATTTGACGTTTCATTTCGAAGGCCGTACTGAGATCTTTGAAACAGACTGAATTTGGTGGAAATCAAAATCCTGGAGGATGACAGGTATCCCACGGCAATAGGTTATTTGAATATCTTCAAGGCTGGGTATATTTCAAAATTTCATTTTTTCCCCCCATTTGATGTCTGCCATATCCATTCGGTCAAGTTGTATATGACTTGACAGAACTCTCGTTTAGAAAAGACATTTAGGATTTGCTCATTGTGGGCAATTGTGTAATAAATCTCCCTATCACCTTAAAAAAAAACAGCATGGAAGAGACTATCAGAATTGTGATATGCTCAAGGAACTCAGAATAAATTATTACATGACACGAGAAGAGTCCATCAAAATGAACATCACATCAAAACGAACAGCACCCCTGAACAGCTAGCTACTTGGAGCCAGCCCATCAGAAAGATTCGAAAACTGCTTAAAATGACTGGACTCCATTAAAAAACTCAACCAGCAACCCCTGAAAATTAACAGCACTTTTGTTAGTCAAGAATTTCATCTTCACGTTCAACTGAGGCGCAGTGAGGAAGGCTGCCGTGCTCAGGCATCCAAAAACTTTGGCCAAGCTAAGTCAAAATTCATGACAAGCAAAATCAAGCTTCCTTTGTGGCTGATGTTCGGGCAGCTGCATCTAAATATAAAGGAGCCATCAAGGAACGCTGTCCATTAATTATTAACTGGGAACAACTTCAGAAAGCAGCCCTCACACCTCCGCTGACATCATTCTGCCCGGCTCCTGATCTCCACGAATTGTGGTAAGAGCCGAATTCAACCCAGCACGCCACCGATCCCGCCTCTCACATAGCAACCTGGGACACCCCACGAGGGAAGCTACACTTTCTCTAAAGACATCTGGGAGACACGTTTGCAGTCTCACATTCTGAATAATCCCCTGGGTGACTGTACCTCTCTCAACCACACAATAGGGTGTCACTAGGCTAATGGCAACTTGGGAGATGAAGAAACTCATCCAATTCTGTGTGTGTGTGTGTGTGTGTGTGTGTGTGTGTGTGTGTGTACACAGCCGTAATCCTGATTAAAATCTGTGATGCTCTATACTTTGTTGAAACCCTCCAAGGCTTTTCTTATTACAAAATGCAAAAAAAAAAACAAAAACAAAGTCCCCGATATCAGTGACTTTGATAAAATGTGGCCGTATATAAGAGGTTGTTATGTAAGCTGGTGAGATCATTTAGCTTCTGACACATTATTATTAATGTCTGCATAGTTTTTCATGGAAGTTAAGCATTTTTCAATTTGTGTGCTCCTTTTGGGTTTATTGCAAATATCCAATGAAATTGCGTTTCTATGAAAATATCCTTTCAAAATCTATGTTAACATTTATAATTGTAAGTTCATGTTTCTATGCTGGACTGAAAAGCCTGGAGCCAAAGTACAGACGAAGAAGCTTATTTGTTTATTTGGAAGTTTTCTAATTTGACATCATTGTCATCGACTAATTCATTATTGTCCAATAAGGGATCATTATTGGGCATTATTTGCCCAAACTACAGAGAAGCCAAAACTCTCATGGAGCATGTTGCCAACCTGAATATCGACCCAGCACGAGAGAAGGTTTTTCAAAAATACCTGAAAGTACAAGTAAACATGAATACATGTCTATAAATAATCTAAAATTTTGATTTTTGCGATTACTTTTCGCAGACACATCTCCATAGAGAGAAAACAGCTATGTCGCCGGAAGGGACATACATTATTTTTAAACCTCACGGGCTTTGTCTTTGTCCTATGCCTGGCTCTCTTTTCCCTATTCTCCCTGTCTTCTAAAAACTTATCAGAGCATAAGCTCAAAACATCATCTGAGCAAGCCAAAGTTGAACAATCAGCATACCTCAGGGAAAATACCCATTTGCATAAAAACATAAAAGCAACCAACAGTATGGAGAACAGAGAAGAGACATTTATTAGATTAGGTCGATCTGTCGTAAACTCCCCAACCTTGTCGTTATAATCCATCTGACCACCCGCGAGTTCTTTAGATCTTTGCCTTTTATCCCAGAACGGCAGAGCTTGAGCGATTCCCAATCAAACTGTTAACTTTTCAGACCTGAATGAAAAGGACAGTATGAGGAAAAATGTGTCGCTGTGTGATGATTCGCATTTAAAGGTTTTATCTCTTTACTGTATTTGATTAAAGGCCTTGTATGGAGTTAAGCAGCGAATCCATGAGCGTAATTAGTAGCTATTGGGTTTTTTTTCTTTTTTTTTTTTTTCCCTCCCCTCTCCCCCTCCCCCCTTTGAAATGAAAGCTTAAATGGGGAAAAGTGGACTGTCAGTCAGCAACTGGTTCATACCAATCATCATAATTATAATCTATTAGAATTAAACCATAATCATTAGAATTTCTTCTTTTCTCCTACCTTTGCTGGCCTGTTTTCGTCTGTTTCATGAAAGCTGTCATTTCTACAGATGTTTCTTGGTGTTGCTATGTTGTCATCAATGTCTAAGGCAGCCTAAAGGGGAAAAAAACAGCCCTGTGCCCATAGAAATACATGTTCATACATTAGTTCCTTGGAACCAGCAACTTTGGCGAGGTGTGTGTCTGGGGGCTTCTACTTGTCTTTATTTAGGCCTGTCCAGCATTTTGCTATGTGCTGCTCTTGCTTAGCAGCTGGACCGTGACCTTCAAGTTCTCTTTATTTTATTTTTTTTTTAAGAAAAAGAATTCTTTTCAAATTCCAAGTTCCCCCCTCCTTACCCTCCCACTGACACCATCCTATTCAGCACCGGAGATAACTTTATTCATTCATACATCATTGTATCGAATTCAATAGGCAAACTGCTTCCCCGGGCTTGAGACTTGAACATTTATGTCTTCATTCTCTGTGCACAGCCACCCCCCCCACCCCTCCCACCAGCCCCCGGTGCAATGAGCTTTTTACCACTATCTTTTCAGGCATGAAATGAACACAGTTGCAAAAAAAAAATAATAATAATAATTTCAAACAAGTGTTTTACGACTCTGGTCATTGTAGATGCCTTTTCCAGCAAAGTCTTCCACGGGACGGAATACATTATTATTACCAGGCAGGGGTTGCTTAGAATCATCTCTAGATAAGACGTGCTGGAAAGGAAAGGCAGGGTTCATTTATGCACTAAGTCCCATACAGGACAGAGGAAGGTTTTGCTGAAAAACAGGCTTGCATCCCAAGTGTTTGCTTTGGTACAAAAGTGAGAGCATCGAAACTTAGAAAGCACACACGATCACACGGATGAGACAAAGAACAGAAAGGAAGAATTCTACCCTCCCGGCCGCCAAAAGCAAATCTGCTGTCCTCAGAAAGCAAAATATTTTCTCCGTCTTGGCAATGACATTGGAAGAGAGAGGAATTAAAGTTCCCCCTCTGCCCCAGGCTCTATACTATTTTGATTTCACTTTTGGGAGTTTGGACTTCTTAATGAGAAAAGTAGAACTTGCTTTGCACGAACATCAAATAACTGTTTTATTGTTGGACACTCTTGCTCCAGGATCAGCCTTGTGTCTTTAGATAGGATGATTGGGTATCAGATTAGTGCCCTGGGTGGGAACTGGCTAGCATACGTGGTTTTGCAGTGAGGCAGGCAGGCCGTGGGTTTTCATAGACAAAATAGTCCATTTCTTTGAAACTTGGGCTGCTTTTTGAAAACCCCATAAGAAGTCCTTCCAAAACAACAAAACACCCTTTGGGATTCTGGTGTTGGAAAACAACAACAACAACAACAAGAACAACAGCAAAAATCTTGGGCAAAACAGTTTGAAACTCAACCAGGCATCCATGCCTTCCGTGGGCCTCCCCTTCCCCCCCGCCCCCACCTCTGCCTCCTTAAGAATGCAAAGCCTGAAAGAAGGTTGAATGATTAAAATTAAACAGGAGAATCTAACGTCCTTAAAGCGATATAAAACATTCTAGATGCTGTAGGTAGAAAAGGAGAAAGATCTTTTAAAAAAAAAAGCAGACTCCTATCATTGAATAGGTGCTTTCTACTCTAGCCCCTAGATGTGTTCCTAGAGGCTGCTGCAGACATTTGGAAGGATTTGGGAGTTTCAAAAGAGAGAAGTTTATACATTAGTGCTGCAGGTTGCAAAACACTGTTGATATTCAAATGTTTATTGTGCAAAATCTGGGATAAGCTTCGGCATGAGGGCCCCCTTTAAGTGTCTACAACCCCCGCTAATTCCCCTCAGCATTGAGGCGCGCACAAAGGCCTTAATCCAATTCTACTTTTTTCAGAAAAGCTTATGCTATTTTCTCTCCCATAAACTAACAACACTATCCCATCACACTGCAGAGTGGGTCAAAGAAAAAGCGCTCTCTGTTTATACTTCGCCAACACTTTGTATTTCTTGGGCAAGCATAGCAAGAAACTTTAAGTGGCTGGCTAGGCCCCACGACTCCTTCAGGCAGGGGGAAAAAGCCTTCAGTCTTGGCGGGGGGGGCTGGTGTTGAGGGCCGAAAATTGTACTGGGGTGGTGGGCTTTCGCCTCTCCTGTCATCTGTGAAGAGAAATGGGTGGTTGGAGACTTACTCTTGTGTTTGTGATTTAGGTGTTAAAAGCCAGGCTTGCTTTGATGAGGTAGCACGCATATGTTCGTATATAGGGTGGTATTATTTTTCTTCAGGACTGTTAGTTTCTCCCTCTTTCCCCCTCCCTTTTGTTCCTATTTCCCTTTCCTTATTTCCGCAGAGATGTCTTCAGATCATAGAGACAATTCTCATCATTTATTTCCCCTCGGTTAGTAGTTGCCTTTATCAGAATGAGCAACTGATTCAGCCCAAAAGAATAGGCCTCTTAGTTTTCGTGCCTGGAAGTTTGGTGGTCACTTCTGATTTCCCGTCGAAATTTCGCTGGCAAATAATTACATCTGCTGTTGGCAGTGGACACAAGGCATTTGCTTCTGATTGTGGGTACACAAGTGACCAATTACTCTGGTAATTAAGGGACTGTGGGCACAATTAGAACTGACCATGATTTTGCCCCGGAAGTGAATGACGGAGTCGGGAATAGGAAGCCAAAATGAGTGGATATGAGTCGATTTTTGGAGTTGTACTTTGGTAATTGGTGTCACCAAAAAAATCCAGCCACACAGAATTCTGGGTCCCAATTAGAGCACAGAACGTCTCCTTTCTATTGATCTCTATTCATGGTGCCAAACTGAGGAGGCTATTCTATAAACACTGTGGGAAAGACGTTCTGGGGAAAGACCTGAAGCTCCTGTGCGTGGAATTGATACAGCTGATCTTTATGTATTTGTCAGATATTATTCTGGGACAAGCAGCTTCTACCATAAAGTCAAGATACGTTTACATGTGTAAGATGAGCCTATGGCAGTATTTCCTAATTTTTTTTTCAAGATTTTAATTATTTATGTTTACAGAGAAAGGAGGGAGGGAGAGAAACATCCATGTGTGGTTGCCTCTCACACGCCCCCTACTGGGGACCTGGCCCGCAACCCAGGCCCGTGCCCTGACTGGGAATCAAACTGGCGACCCTTGGGTTCACAGGCCTATGCTCAATCCACTGAGCTACACCAGCCAGGGCAGTATTTGCTAATTTTTCTAATGAATCATGCCACACATTTGAAATGGTGTCTCTCTTTAGCTAGATTACAGTACCTGCAATCAGCTGTGGGGGCTCTCCAAGCTAAACCCCAACGGGTAGAAAAAAGACACTTTCTATGATGACTTTGAATAAGAAAATAATCAAATCAATGATGTCTCAGAACCAAAATCAGTCCCATTTTAAGGCCTGGTACAAACCCTCTGACTTCTGAGACTGTATATTTACCTAAGCTCAAGAACCATGCTATTCCTGACCACTGTTAGGATTTCTAGATGGTCTGTCCCTTCAAAATCATTTTCAAATATTTTCAGCTAGAAAAAACAAATCAGACAAATGGTGGACAACTGGGACATCCTGCAGCAAAGCAAATCCCGCTGAATCTAGGCTGCTAGCTAATAGTCAGCTATTACATTATCGAAATTAAATCACTTATGTAATTAGCGTGGTCTGCGTCCTTGCAGGCCTCCTCAGTAGACAGGCCAAGGACCTGAATGAACATGGAAATGGATTTCTCTAGTTGCCTGAGGAGGTCGCTCCCGGAGGTGACCCAGCATGGCAGAGCGTGGGTCAAATCGCCTCTGTGGGGAAGGGGTGGCAGGATCACGGTTTCTCCTAAAAGTGGCGAGGATGTAGCTTAATAACAGAAAATGTGAAATTGCACTCTTTCAGCATAATAACGAGCGCTGGGGTTTCTAACAAATGGGAATATGCAGCTTTAATGGCGAACAGTTCAGACATGAGCCAGTGACGTATATCACGGCAGAATCTGGCCTGGAGTGCCCCATCACTTGGGTCATTAACTGTGTGTGTGTGTATGTGTGTATATATATATATTTTTTTTTTTTTTGAGATTTTCATTAGTTGGGCCAAAGATCTCAATGAAGCATTCCTTTCCTCAAGAAAGAAAAGAAATAAAAGGGAAAAAGGAGGGGAAAAAAGAAAGAAAAGAAAAAAAAAAAGGAATGGAGAGAAATGAGCGGGGAAAGAAGGAAGAAAAACATATTTGTAGCCAAAGTAGGTCAAGCATTTTAGTCACCAAAATCTACCCCAGAGAATAATTGGCAGACAAATGATGGTTTTGAGCTACTTTGTGTTATTTTATGATTTTATTTTGAGCTACGTTGGTTTAAAAGACCATTTTTCTTGTTGAAACTGTTACCCCAGTCCCATTTACCTAGTGAGATGCAATGAAGAGGGAGTTACTACGTACGGGAAGTCAGGATATTTGAGAGCATTAGCACTCGAGCCAATGCACCTTAATCTGACACTCAGGGGCCCTCACGGCTGGGAGGCTGCAAAAGATGGGGGTTTCTGGTCGGGCTCATGGCAAGCTGGGGAGTGGAAGTCTTACCTCGAATGAATGAATGAATGAATGAATGATAAATAAATATTTGTTGTCACTTTCCTACTCAAATTAAATAAGGCCACCGCTCGCCCAATTGGGCCACAGGACAGGGCTCATTGGCTGGAAGAACCTTTAAAATGTCTGACACGGAAGGTTTTCGTGTATAAAGTTTCTAACTTCCACTTATAAAAGGAAAGCATCGTGACAACATTCTCCTGTTTAAATGTAGCATGTATTTTTCTCTAAATCAGCATGAAGTAGGTCACGTTAGAAAGGCAGCAGCGGACAACCTGCACAGACGCCTCCAATGCCTCTGGCTGCCTTTTTACTGGTTTAGTCTGACCCCGGTGGCCATCCCGTTGGGCTGGTGGGCAGGCAGTCTCAGGTACAATGGTTTCTCTCTCCAATTTTCTCTCCACTCTCTGGGGTTGGCTGAGGTCCTGGAGTGTGACATAGCAGCAAGGCATGAGACATGTCCCTTCACCTATCTGTCACTTGGATCACACTGGAATGCTCTGTGGTTCTTATATGTGGGGTGGGACATGGGTGAGTTGTGGGGAGTAGATGAAGGTGGGAGTCTTCCCTCCTGGAGATCCTGTGGCCATCAGGTGAAGCACAGAATCCCCTCTCAGAGGCACTGTCCCCAACCTTGGGAACAACCTTTAGCCTCAGAGAAATGCCTCCCCTTTCCCTTAAAGCATACTTCTCTCCTCCCTGTCTCTGCAGGGACACAGAGCAAAATGTGATCATGAACTTCTGGGGCTGCTGACCCCAGTTCCTTCAGGGGCAAGAAGGCAAGAATAAATACACAAAGTGGGTTTGTGTAGAACCAAATAGAGGGGTTCTGGGGACTTCAGTGAACTGCAGAGCAGCACAGGTGTCCAACCTTTTGGCGTCTCTGGGCCACACTGGAAGCAGAAGAGCTGTCTTGGGCCAGACATTAAATACACTGTGACATGTAATCACACACAAAAAATCTCATAATGTTTTAAGTCAATTTACAATTTTGTGTTGGGCTGCATGCGGCCCATGGGCCACGGGTTGGACACCCCAAAACCTTTCAAATTCAATTTAGCGCACACACACACACACACACACACACTCTCTCTCTCATACAGTTCCACGTGAGAATCCCAGTTTGGAACGCTTTATTGCATCTTTTATAAAACATCGGAAGAACCCTTGAACATGTACTTCAAATTCTACACAACTCCCCAAGGCAGACAAATACAAAAACACCTAGACACCTGCCTGAGGTCACAGTGTTGGAGAAATTCAAGAGGAAATACATAAAATAATATTTCAATAGATTATGAAGAAATGAGAATAGTAATAGCTAATTTGGAGAGGGGGCTACTATTTCCCCTCACCAACTATGGTGTCATTGCTTAGAAATTTTTGCCAACACGTATGTGGTTGCCTGCTATGTGCCTTGGTATCTAGAAGGCAGGAACATCCAAGTGTACACCCAGGATCTTCAGGGGACCCTATTTGTGTACTGGGAACAGTCACAGTTAACAATCAAAAGTCGTGGGCAAAACGAGCAATTCACATGCAACACTTCATTCTCAAAACAACTGAGGGAGGCATGATAATCACGCCCATTTGCTAGATGGGAAAACTGAGGCACAAATAGGCTGAGTTAGTGACTTGCCCAAGGTCACAGAACTGGTAAGGGGCAAACCCAGGAGCAGGCTGTTGGTGGGTCCAACCTCATTTCCTGGGAATTTTCAGTCACCCTGACTCTCATTGAATCATCCATCCCAACCTGCATTTATAGGGCTCGATTCTGTTCTTTAAGAGCGAGGAGAGCACCAGCGTCAGAGCCCGGAAAGGAATGATTTGCCCAGTTGATGCCGGTGTGAAGTCGAGGATCTGTCCCACTCGGGAGCCCTAGGCGGCCACCAAGTTAGCCCTGCAAAGATGCCCCCCTGGGGTGTTCTCAGACCCCTCGGAGACACCCCCTCTTTCTAATTGCAACACACCCGCTCTATTCACAGGTGGATCAGCCGGCAAAGTCTCATTGAAAGCCTCTTCTCGAGGGCTTTCTCCCACCTTCTAAACTCAAAAGACACAGAAAGAGGAACTCACAAAAGCCTCTTCTTCCCAAAGCCCTTGTAATAGGCTCATTAAGCACCCGCCTGGGCTTGTTATAAAATACTTTGGAAGCAGCCCGTAAGTAGCTGACTGTTTGTAACAGATAATATCAAATTGGAGAAACGTGTAAAAGCGCACACAAAAACAGTAAAATGAGATGCTCTCTAATGATGCCAGTCAAACAAATGGGGAAATAATTAGTCACTCCGTGTATGCGGTTTGGGATTTGGAGCAGAGGTAATTTTATGTCGGCGTGGAACTCGGGTGTTTTGTGTGGGGGGTAAATAAACGATATTCTCCGCAGAATTCTGTGTCGTAGCAAACTCCACGCTGCTCCCTCATTAGGGTCGCCTCGTGTAGTATTTACTAAACATGGTTCTTAAGCCTCTCTTCAGGGATGCCGTGAAGTATTTTGGTTATTTGTCTGTCTTTACATCTGACACGAATTTATGTTATTCAAAGTTGTCTCATTCTGAATACAAATTATTTAGTTAGAATACTTACTGCAGTACTCTTTATAATGTGAATGCTAAAAATCAGTCTCTTGATTTACAATTCATTCTCGAATTATGTTATTTATGTAAGACATTAAAATGAGTCATATACCAACAATTAATGACTGATTACCTTGTGGGAAACTATGCATTGAAGCGTTATAAAGGGTCCAGCAGAAGTTAGGCCTGCTTGAGTGTGGTTGGTAGGGTAATAATATGGGTGTCATAATTTATAGTTTTAATTTGAACATTTCGCCTAAAATGTCCTATGGTGTGCTTGAGTATACTATTGATATGTTACAGAAAAGGTCTTTTCTTACATAAGCATCTAATTAAAAAAGGGGCATTATTAGTGCTGGATCCTATATTTTTGAAGAAGAATTTCTAAATTCGGGGAGATAATTTGGTTTTCCATTGTAATAATCCTCCATGAAAGTGTTACTATATTTCTTGTAATGAGTTTTACTCAAGAGAAATCTTTTATGCCTCAGAAAACTACATGTCCAAACCCTCTGGAAATGAAATAGTTTCTATGTCTAAAAATTTAAGAGAGTAAAAGATATTCTGATATACCTCATCAAAGAAGCATCGTTAGTGTTGATACTATGGCTGTGACGTTTGATATCTTACATGCTTGCTAAGCATAATTTATATAGGACCCTGTATACTTTGTCACTGTAGCAGTTAGATGCATAAATTGTGGCCTCCCCTCCCCATTTTAAGGCACTTAAAATTACTCTTACATAAGTTCAAACTTTGCTCCTTGTCCTCTGGCTGGGGCTCAATAGGTTCCAAAATTGGGGAAGAAGCGCTCTCACAGGGAGCAGAGATGCCTGACCCTGAACGAGCACCCCGGATTACTCCAGGTCTCTCCTTGTCACATACAGCCGTGGCTGTGGCACCGTGCATCCTGGGTGTCCTCATCTGTCAAACATGAGGGCTGGGAAAATAATTTCTACCTTGACTTCCAGCCCCCCGATTCTATTTTTATAACGCGGTCGGGCTAAAGAGTACACACACATGACCTGCCAGAGATACCCAGGTTGAGCAAATTTACTTAATTAGCTGTATAACTTTGGAGGAGAGGGTGACTTAGTAAGAATAATTGCACACAATTTTTTAAAGAAAAATATAGGGCACGTTGTGTCGCATGATGCTGGATGGTGAGCGGGTTCCTCCTTTTGCAAATCGATGTAAATTTAGGGTGTCCAAACATTTGGCATCTCTGGGCCACCCTGGAAGAAGAAGAGTTGTCCTGGGCCACACATTAAACATTGCGACAGGTAACTGCCCCCCAAAATCGCATCATCCTTTAAGTGAATTTACGATTTTATGTTGGGCTGCATGCAGCCCATGGGCCACAGGTTGGACACCCCTGATACCTTTTAACTGGACAAAGTATATTCACATCAGAAGATCTCCTTTTGGACACAATTGGGCACCCACACCAAGATTAAGCACGTGCATATCCTTGGTCACAGTAAATCCACTTCTGGTCATCTATCCCTCTTCAGTTTCTCACGTTGGGTGAGTTATAGCTCCATTTCTCATTAAAAGCAAAACATAAAAATGCAACAAAATAATACAGTGCTGAAGCCAACACCCCTCTGGTAAGAGTTCAGGACCTCACAGTGGGGTGACAATGAAAGTTCCAGCTGTGTCTTTGAGGACGAGAGAATGGAAGACAGGAAGTTCGTAGCCCTGAGGTTTGTCTCTGTTTCTAGAAATGACTGTTTAGTCTCCTGACATATCATGCGTGGCTATTGGGACAAATCTGCCTGGGGGTGTTTTGGAGGGGGGACCAGAAGTTTGTGTGTTGGTTTTCACGAGCCTTTGGAGGAACCTGGAAGCTCCAGTTTCTTCCTGTTGCCTTGAACTTCATTGATTGTGATTCATGAGATATTGAGCTCTGGTTTGGAGTTATTCTTTTACCAGGCCTGGTGTTTGGAAGTTCCTGTTATGAGCTATGAGGTTTTGGATCCCATATCAAAGCGTTTAAAGTTAATGACTTTAAGTAAGGTTGGCTTGTATTGTTCCTCTGGCAGACTAAAAACTTCTGCTCAGTCAGTTCAATCCCATCTGATGCTCTGTGCTGAAATTACTTTTAGACTCACTTTTTTTTTTTCCTTTAAAAACTTCCTCCAGAGCCCTGTCAGGTGTAGCTCAGTGGATTGAGTGCTGGCCTGCGAACCAACAGGTCGCCAGTTTGATTCCCAGTCAGAGCACATGCCTGGGTTGTAGCCAGGTCCCCAGTAGGGGGCGTGCCAGAGGCAACCACACATTGATGTTTCCCTCCTTCTCTCACTCCCTTCCTCTCTCTCTAAAACTAAATACATAAAATCTTTAAAAATTCCCTCCTGAGAGAACTTGTTCATTATGAGCTCCAAATATGTTGCATATCATGCATAGAATATATTTTTAAAGACTTTGCTTTCAGAGATAGGTAAGCCTCATCCCTTATTTTGCTATCACATTACCAATGAGATGGGAAAATTGGTATTATTCTAGAAGCAAAGGGAGAATCAAAAGGGAAAATGGCCTGCAACTGGTATGAATGTAGACATCAGAAATAGTCATGTCTTAGCCAAACATTTCCTGCAGTGTGATCACGCTGGAAGACAAAAATCAGTGAATCACAGGGTTATGCATCCAACAGGTTCCTTTCATCCTTCCCTTGTTAAGAATGTGTGTGGCTGCTTTCCAAGGTTCACTGGGAGATGGCCATAGTTGGTGACTGTCTCAGGCACTTGGAAAGGTGTGGTCCCAATACTGGCTGAAAGGACACAGGCCTGACGTGGTCCCCAGGATCGGAGAAACTGGCTGTAATCTCTCCCTTGTCCCTAATTAGTGGTACAATCCCAGGGCCTTTTAAACCTCTGTCCCCAACTAGAAGATCTACAAAGAGCCGCTAGGGCTACCCATCTATACTTAAGTTAGCCCCAAGCTGTGGTCATGCGTGTTCACACCTGAGCTCTGAGCAAGGGCCTTATAGGTGGTCATTGAGCACAAGCAGGTCCAGCATGAGGAGGGCAGAGCCTTTTCTTCCCTGTGGGCAATCTCCTCTCCTCCGGTGCTTAAAATGCGTCCAGGCTCTGCTTCCCATCCTCATAAATTCTCTAGGCTAGCCAAGTGGTTCTTCTGCTCAGGCCCAGTGTGACTGACCAGCGTTGCTTCACACGCTGAAATGGCTGTCAACAGGGTGTTGGCATTTTTCACCATCCTGTGGTTCTCGCCAGGTGGCAGGCAACCTAGGACTCAGTACCTGGCGGTACCAGAGTTGGCATATAGCAAGCACATGTGTGCAGACATATTTAGTCTTCTGCTTGAGTCTTAGCTGCTAATATTCCTTGGACCACCTTGTCTAACTCTCAGTCAGAAAACAGAGAAATTCACTCCACCTTTGGACGGCAGGGGAAGAATTTGTGGCTACTTATTTTTATCCACTGCATAAAGAATAAGAGGAGTACCCTGGCTGGTGTGGCTCTGTTGGTTGGAGCATTGTCTCATCAACCGAAAGGTTGAGGGTTCGATTCCCGGTCTGGGCATATGCCTAGGTTGTGGGTTTGATCCCCAGTTGGGGCGCCTACAAGAGGCAACCGATCGATGTTTCTCTCTCACATCGATGTTCCTCCTCTTCTCTCTAAAATCAATAAGCATGTCCTCGAGCGAGGATAAAAATACAAAAAAGAATAAGAGGAAAATGGAGATTGTGGGACATGTACTGTGGAAAACGCTACACCACCCCCACTAACGTCTAGCAGTCCAGACTGTCCATGACTAACGCCTGTCTGCGCCTGGGTGTCTCCTAAGACACATTCAACACCTAGCTTGTAATCTGCCTCCCACACATGACAAAACTAACCCACACCTGCCCTCCTACACTGTGTCACCCCGTAGCCCTTCCAATTAGTGACTCCATCCAAAATAGCTGCAGGTCATCCTTGACAACTTCTCTGTCACTTTCTTGTATTCAAACTCTAACCAAGGCCTGTTGATGTCCTCTCCTGAGCGGCTGTGACGCGAAGCAATCAAGGCAAGCCTGAGCCAGCCGGGCACCTCCTTGCTTTACTTGTTATCATCCGCTGGACGGTGTCAAGCTTCCAGAAGTTCACTAGGAAGAGAGCAGGGACAATGTGCCAACGGGCCAAGGTGTCCCTCTGGTAGGGAGGGAATGCCAGCCCTTGGAGAAGAATGGAAGGGGAGCTTCCTGGGTGAAAAGCAGCCCTAGGCAGACGAGAGTTTTCTCCAGAACATAGACAAACAAGTTCAAGGGTGGAACACAGGAAACAATGAAAGTGTGAAGGGTAAGAGGAACCAAAGGCGGCTGCTAACCAGGTTAGGGCATTTTTCAGCAGAGCCTCAATGGCACGTTCAAGTACGGACTTCCCCTGCCTTAAAGCACTCATAGGGAGTCCAACCCGCAGGCCGCAGGCCGCAGGCGACCCAGGATGGCTATGAATGCGGCCCGATACGAAAATGTAAATTTACTTAAAATGATTTTTGTTTCTCTCATCCATTTTCATTAGTGTGTGTGTATGGAATGTGTGGCCCAAGACCACTCTTCTTCTTCCAGTGCAGCCCAGGGACGCCCACAGGTCGGACACCCCTGTATCAACTTCAGGAAGGCCCTGCATTAAAAGTACTTAGAAGTTGCGAAGTCACTCTTCATGAAACATCAAATGGATTTCCCTCTTTAAAAAAATAAAATAAAATAAATAAGTTTAAGGATCCTTTGCGGACTACCTAGTCGCCATTTCCATTAAAGAGCCAGCTTTGAAAAAAAAAGGAAAGAAAAGAGAAAAAGCTTTGGAAGCTTCACTTGCAGTATCTTTGCATTCTTGCTTTGATGTGCTTTGGAGCGGGGAGAATACATTAGTGCCTTTTAGCTCGGCAGCCAGGCCTCGCAAACGTAAGATGTAAGTCATGGAAAAGAACGGACTACGATGTTTACTTCATTTTCAGAATTCTAATGTCCAGACTGTTTCCTGCAAATGCCACCCCCCCCCCCAAAAAAAAAAAAAATGTCATGGCCGTGCTGAAGTTTTGAACAGTGCTTTTATTTCTTGGGAGTCGTCAACGTCCCTGGAATGGATACCATCATGCAGATTTTCTCAGGAACAGCAGAAATGGCCAGTCCTTGGACCACACAGCCCACGGCCAAGGTGATGGCTATGTTGATACTCGGCAGCCACCCAGGGGACGGGTCTCAAGGCAAAGTGACAGAAAGGAGCCGTAAGTGTACAGCAGACTATGTGGGTCTTCATAGTCTTACTCATCTTACTCATCTTGTACAAGCCATAGATGTCTGTGCTCCATCCACCTTTCTCTCATTCCTCCCAAAATAGAGTTTTGCTGGCACGTGGCCTCCCACTTGAACGAGGTGTCTCCACTTCTGGGAAGGTTAGACATCGTCAATGGGAAATGACATGTGTCCCTTCCAGGCCTTGACCTTCAAACAAGCCTCCTCTTTCCCCTCTGTCCTCTTTCGAGGGTAGATGGGGGCTGTGGTCACAGCAGTGACCCAGCTCCTCCCACTCAGATGAAGATGACACCTATGGGGACAGTGGTACAACCAGATGGAAGGGACCTGTGGCCACAAATGGGTTTTGAGGCAGAGGATCTCCCCACCATCCAACCTTCCAACCTACAGAGTCACACGGGAAGCTACGTTTTAACATCCTGTTGTCACAGCTTAGCTGTTAGGCGGCCCACCTCCCCTCCCCATGTACCCGGAGTCCTTTTGCAGCCTGCATGCCTGCCGCCGCCGTGCCCCGACCTAGGTCTAGGTGGCTTTTCAGAGTCATTACTTCAGAAATGCTTAAACGTGCCAGACCCCGGGTTCTGCTCAGGGAATAGTTATGCCAACCATTCCTGGGCGGTCATGTCTTTGGGTCGGCCAGCCCAAACCGTCCAAGTCAGCACTTCCGATAATCCAACTGGTGTTTCCTGACACTGGCCTTTGGAACACTGTCTTCACCATAAATAACAAGTCGTATGGAGGGGGTTTCAGGAAAATGTGGAAGGACAGGTGGAGAAAAGCATGGGACCCCACGGGTCCTTACAGTGTCTCTCAAAATACTGCCCAAAGCTGTTGTGACTCCTTCCTCCATGATTGGCCTTATTTAACCCGCCCCCCGCGCCCACGATGTTTCAAAAGAGATGCATGGATTTGGAGGAAATCTTAATATTTGGATAGTCTTGATCTTTACTGATTAATTGCAAGCAAGATTGTGCCTTTTATTCAACAGCTCAGATTTGACTTTAATTTGTAAAAGGAATTACTAAGGTTATTAAGATATGAAAGAATGTTTTACTGAGCCTCCGCAGGCCTAGCACACTTTAAAAATATAAAGCTATGTCCAAAGTAGACACAAATCCTGAACTTATGTGAGAACTAACTTTTAGTACAGCTGCTCATTGATTTTAAGTGGTGTTATATGGCAAGATGTATAAGTGCTTACTTAGGGAAAAAAGAAATGTTTTTTACACCTTGTTATGCAAATGTTTTAAACCTTTAAGAATTCCTGATATTTAAGAAATTCAGTCTTAGGAAGAGAGGCAGCGGCTACCGTTCCTAAAGCATTCGGCATGAGGTTCCTTTCAATACTTAATTTTAAAACTTAACTTATTGATGACTCTTGGGAACATACACAGGCACAGACTGTCCCCTAGAATCGAGGACTTTAAAAAAAGCTTCCTTCTAGAAATAATTGCTTAACACCTATAGGCACACACACCCACACACACTTTTACAGATACGCCGTTTTTTCACACAAAATTCTGCAGGGAAATGAACCGGGCTTATTTCGGTCCTAAATCAGTAGATTTTTTTTTTTTGTAAATTAATTTTAGAGCTCAACAAATAATGACAACAGAAAGGAATTGACTGAAAGTATGGTATTGCCGTTGCACAAAAGTACAGAGTAAGGAGTGTCCCATCTTAATAACTGAACACATTCACGTCATCCATATTTTCCTCTTGGCTATTCCTGTTATTTCCCCTTGGCTTTACCTTCCTCTCCTTGCTCCCTGCCTTTCTCCTTTGAAACAGTAACCCCAAACCAGAAACAGAGCCAATCCTGATCCTGGATTTCAGTTCTGGGCTCTTCGTGGGAACGTGTCTGAGTTTGCTACCACGTTGGGACATTTGGAGAGTGCGAGCTGACCGGGAGGCTCATTCCGGCCTGGCCATGTGTGTGGAGGCTCCGGCATGCAGGGCCTTAGGAGAGCCAACAACCCAACCCTGTTCTGGCATCTCTGGGATCAAGCCCTTGTGTCCAGCAAATAAAGAACAGTGAACCGGAAGACCAGCCCCTTCAGCAGAACACCCCAGTGAGGCAGAGGGGGCAACATTTCCTGCATGAAGCAAATCTATGCAGTAGGTGGGGAGGACACAACAGGTCTCAAGAGTGCCATGAGTCCCCATTCCCTGTCCCCAAATCCACACATATGGTCAACTCCATATCTGGTGCTGAAATCTTCTACGCATGTGTACGGGCCGGAGCCCAGCACATTGTGACTTCACAACAGCCTCTGTATTCCAGTACAGATGCTTCTTATTTGAATCTGTACAAAGCTGCCCAAACTGAAACAATATCAGGGGACCTATTATTTGGGGGAATTATAATGCTGGAAGTTTCTGGTAAGCAGTAGGAATGTGGAGAAAGAAGAGCTGTGACATGGACCGTTGCCTTGACCAGGAGAACCGGGTGTTTCTAGTTGTGCAGAATTGGAGTTTGCCTTTCAATTGGAGACTCCTCAAGGAGTGTGTGAATAGGCTGAGAAGCCTCAGCTAGCATGTTAGAAGGGATTAAGAAGTACATCTCCTTGTTTTTTATTTAAATAAATTAAAAAAAATTAATCTTGCAGAGAGAGAGAGACATGGATTTGTTGTTCCATTTATTGATGTATTTTGGTGGCTTCTTGTACGTGCCCTGAGTGGGGACTAAACCCACAACCTTGGTATATCTGGACGACACTCTAACCAACTGAGCTACCCAGCCAGGGCTACCTCTTCTGGTTTTGTTGCTGCTGATGAAATTGTGTGTTGTTGCTCATTTGGTTAGGTGGGTGGGTGGGGGAGAGAAAGAGAGAGAGAGAGAGAATGAATGAGAGAGAAAGAGATGAGGAGAAAGATTTCTGTGATCAGTCTCTTATCATCTCTCAGAGGAAGCCACTGCCCATACTCAAAGTGAGGCGCACCTGCTTAGACGCAGACTGAGGCTGGTAGAAGGGCCATACATACCTCTTGTCTTCCTGTCCGGTGGAAGCTGGAGTCTTCATCTCCATCAGGCTTGTCATGTCAGATGTAGTCACCGTGCATGTTATGAGGCCCAGAACTCGGTGAGGACGGATTCCACTCAGTTTAACTGTGTTATCCCCTCGGCGCCATTTTTCGTGGCCTAGAGGGAAGAGCGTACTCGTGAATCTGGTGATGGGAGTCTATCCTAGGAACACTAGAATGCAAGTAGTCCTTACATTAATGCAAGAATGTAATGGCTTTCATATCTATCCCAATGGTAAAGAGTGCCAGGAATGTGATTTTGGTTTTAAGCGGAATCAAAAAAAGCAAAATACAAAAAAGCGATTTTTTACTAGTTTTATGGTTAGAATGTAGTGCTTATACACACACGCATATATTCATGAGCACATATACACACCAGTCATGGTGCAAATAGGGACAAAATGACATCTTATTCTATTGTGTATTCCCCATAGCAGTGAATATATATCATTCTCTTTGCTGCATAACGACCTATCCCAAAACTTAGGGGCTTAACATAATGATGATTATTATTTCTCATGATTTTGTGAGTGGAGCAAACGTTTCTTTTTCTATGCATGGTGTCTCCCACGCAGCAAGAAGGCTGAAAGGCCCACGTGGCTGGCAGTGAGTTTTAGCTGGGGTCTCACCTGTGGGCTGTGCGCTGGGCACTCATTCCTCTTCCAGGCATGTAAATAGGCTGCCCGGGCTTCCTCTCAACATCGGGCGTCAACTTCCTCTGCGGCAGCTGGTTTCTAGCAATGTCAAAGCAGAACCTCTAGGATGCATCAAGACTTCGGTATTAAACGTGAGGCAGCCTCACTGCCGCCATGTTTTATTGGTTCAAGGAGATCATGGGGCCAGCTTGTTTTTAAAGGAAGGCATGAATATTGTCTGGTGGGGTCCACTGGGGAGTCGCTGAAGTGAATAGATAGTAATACA
>VMDR010014288.1:0-23757 GCA_007922815.1 Macrotus californicus | reverse complement strand
AAATGTAACCTTGACACAAAGTAGAGAATTTGAACTTTTAACTGTCATAAATGTTGTCTCACAATTTCCCCTCCCCTCGGGCCCAAGTCCCAAACAGTACTAGAGTTCATCTGCCACTCCTTAGAGGCAAAAATATGACATTCAATTAAATAATTTTCTTGTCATACACTTTTAGTCTTGCTTCTTTTAGTAGTGTTCGAGTTGCAAATTTTGTTAAAATACTAATTTCTATTTTCTAAAATGGATTTTATGTAGAAAAGCATGAAGGAGAGGGAGTTTGGGCCTAACATGCCATTCGAGAGCAAACTGGAGAAGGTGATGAGTAAGGTGACATTTTCCTAGTCGATGGCAACGATCAGGCACCACTCAGCGGATTCCCTCCTGTGCGCTCCCACAACAGCTCCCGACTTGTCTGTAAAAGTAAAGCGTGGAGTCAATTAAGGCGTGACAACAAAGGAACTCAGTAGTGAACCCAGGGGACCTGTAGGTAAGGCAAGTGCAGATTTTAATTCAGAAGTTTTGAGGAAACAGCTGCACAAGAACAACAACTTTTGATGGGAAGCGGATCCTGACAGCAGCTCAGATCCCTGATATTTCGGTCCTGTTCATTTGTCAACACAAAGGCAGGATAGTCTTAGGAGATTAAACACACTCCGTGGCTAAAAATATAGTTTGACATTTCATTGAATGCATTTGACAAGACTCCACATAAAATTATATCGGTATTCTTTCCAGCTAAGAGAAGCTTTTTGAGGGAGGTTGAGTTCTTTAATTCAAATTCAAATATAATCTTTGGTTGCCATGACATCTTAAAAATAGTAATCATATATTGTTGAGTTTTAAATGTTGGGTATAGGATATTTTAGTACAGATGAGAAATAATAAACTTTAGAAATGTTATTGTAAAAATTAAATTGCGTTTGGGAACTGTTAAGAAAATTAGCAAAGAAGGCCTGAAAAAGTCAATTAGCAGAGACTACACAACAGGAGGAGTACAGACCATGTTGTCAATCGCTGTCAGGGTCCGCCCTGCTCTCTGATGCTGCTGCGGCACAGTTGGCCGACAGGTCACGGCTAATGTGCACGTGGAGAAGAGAGATGGCTGAGGGGCTGCGGACGAGGGTTGCATCATACAAGATGCCAGCACCCAAGAAGCTGGGGTGGTACGTGTGTGATGGCCAGCACTGGTGAGAGGCGGGATCAGCAGGGAAGTTCTATGATAATTGGGATGATTAGGCGTGGGGGAAGCGGGGAGTAAATGGGAGTAATTAATGGAGAGAGAATTGTAGGGAATTGTGTAGGTCCTGGAGTAACATTTCCAACAGTGGGGGCAGTGAGTGGCCATCATTTTAAATTTGCAAATATTATAGCCATCCTCTGTGGAAGGCAGGTACCTGTAGCTCTTCAAAGTGTTACTTGCTCCTCTTCAGATGCAATGTCTGTTGCTGCCTTAAAACTCCTGCTTTCTTCCGTTCTCCTTCCCTCTGAGGAACATTATTTGTCAGATTGTTGGACACTACTCTTGCTCATTTTGCTTTCAGGAACAACAGCCGGCAATGTTCAATCACACTAGTTACCCTTTAAAAAAACCATTTTAAAAACAAAAACAGAAACTGCAGATGGTTTAATTTTGTAATACAAACACAAAGGTGCGAATGGTTAATCAGGCTGAAACAATAGCAGAGCTCCGCTTTTGAAAGCTCAACAAATGCCAGCCTCACTTTTGATGTTAGCAATTTTTTTCCAGAACTGTGGGCCATAATTTTTAATGAAGGCTTTGCCCATTCATGCCTGAAATTCATGAGTATAATGTGCAGCCAGATAATCACATGATTTGGTGTCACACTGTGAACCATGTAATTTCTGCCTGTCTGTGGATTAGCACTTGATGCCCTAAAATACAAGGATATTTCCTGCTCTCCTCAAACATACCATTAAATGTAAAAGTGCTGACAAAATTATTATTAATTACTTTGTAACTTTGTTGAAATCATCAACAGAATTAAGTTAATTGGGATGGTTCGAGAGGTACTAAAAGTAACTTTAAAAAAGAACCCTAGCGACCAAACGCCTGGTGAGCAGCAATGTGCTCATGTGGGAACCACAGAGGCGGCGCAGAAACAAATAGCGGCAATTTAGGGTGATGCTCATCTCCATGTGGGTTCCTAGTTTCAAATCAGAGAGCGCAAGAAAGCACACACACAAAAAAAAACCCTGGCCAAAAGAAGACAGAGAGAAGTGGCAGATTGTAAATTAGCAGGACCCTGCCACTAATCTGAAAGTAACATGACGTTTCCGGAAGGTGGTCCAAGGATGAAAATACACACCGAGAGTGTGTAGATGCCCAAGCCACTCCCTGGAGTAAGGCTCCTGCGTTTGTGAGCAGCCTTCACTCTTTGAAATCTCTGAATCAATGGTTTCATCTCACAGAGCCAATTACTTGCTCGTGTATTAAGTGAATTTTTCCATATACATACATAAACATATACATATTTATGTAATTTACATACAGAAAAGTTAATATATAAAAATCCAGGTTTCTAGATATATATTTAACATTAAAAACCCACTTTTCCTTACCTTTTAAAATTTTATTTTAAATAATAAATGATGAAAGGAAATGGTTGGTTACAGTGCCAAAATAATCTGTCAGTAAAATTCGTTTGAAGAAAGAATGCTATTTATTTTATTAAAAATTTGAATTGTACGTAATTTTTCAGGAGTACAACTATTGAATAAAGTGGGATTTCATTACACTGTTGAAGAAATTACTCTGTCAGTGCCCTGATTCATGCCGGTGATTTGAGAGGGATTATTGTAGCTGTGATAGTAATCACAATAATGTAAAATTTATTGAGCCCAGGTGCCACAGCCTCTTCTAAAATTTTAAATCTATTGATTTATTTAGACCCCATGCTATTAGACATATTTATTACTATTTCCATTTTACAGTTGAAGAGACAGAGACATGGCATGCCAGAGATGACAGCTATGAAGTGGCCATGATCAGGAGGGTCCGTGAGCATTGGGCCATGGGATTGTTATGGATAGTGGAGAATTTATTTGGTACTAAAAATAGATTTTTCCCAGTTAACATTGAACATAAATACAACTTAATTAGTGCAAGTTTATGACTGTGATTACGTTTTGATGAAAATGTATCTGAAATTTATTGCACATGTCCCCATACTAATGAACAAAAAGTGATGCAATTAAGCTGACCTTTTTTATTTACAGTGGAAAGAAGTTGAATTTGCATAGTGCTGGGTTCAAATCTCAATCCTGTTACTTAGTAGTTACATATATGACCTAGGCCTTAGTTTCCATTAGTAAAGTGAGTTGATAATTTAAATTGCTTAAAGCCTTTAAATTACTTAGCATGGAACTTGGGGTCACAGTAGGCTACAATAATTGCTAGCTGTTATTATTTTTACTACTTCCATTATCTTAAAAGGAAAGTGAGAATAATGTCCACTTTATAGGGGTTTTGTGAATTAAATCAATAGAATTGCATATGCTTTCATTTCTTAATGCATGTTTGTGAGACACACCCTAGCATAGTGTGTCGTAGTTAACATTCAGTAAGGATAAAGATTAAATGAGTTAATGCAGGCAGAGCACTTAGAAAATGCTTGGCACAGAGGAAGCACTCATTACATGTTAGGTATTGTGATTACTATAGTTTCATTTAGTTTCCATCCTTCAGTTTGTTCTTCTATTTATTCTTGTTGATTTATGGCTATGGTAGATTAATGCATTTATTAATTGTTATTGAATACCCAGTTATCCCATGTGATGAGTTAGATCTTGATCACCAAGACCCATAATTCAGGAAGCTGAGAATTAATGTGGCCGGGGTGGTGGTAAGATTAGTTACATGTGATGGGTTGAGGCCATTGTGTTCCTATGGACTGCCAGGGCAGAGGAATATGGTCAACAACTGGATAAAGAAATTCAATTGGGTTTCATTGGGAATTCATTTGGGAATCATTGGAATTTACCTATTATTTGAAACCAATAGAGTGGGTTTAACAACTAAGAGGAGGAGTATGCTGTATTGGAGCTCCAGAGGAGGACATCCTAAAGAACTACGTACAAGAATAAGTAAAAATAAAATCAAGAATGACAGCTCAGAGGCATAAGAAGAGAAGAACAACAGCAGCTTTGACCACCTCATGTGGATAGGGCATTTGTGGTCTACCCTGCACACTCATGCCTTTGACAGTTGACATGGTGACCTCCCTTAGGCCTTCGTACAACCTTTGGGGTGGGTGCAACTTCTTGGTCCCACTCTCCTCACTTTCTCAAGATTCTTTTGAAAGAAGGAGTCTGAACTTTCTCCAGGAGTGGAAATTGGCCCCCTACCCCAGGGCACATGTTTTTCTCCTCCCCCCAGAGCTGAATGGTGTTGGACAAAAACTCCTCTCTGATTTTTTCTGATAGAATAGTACCTCCCTTGTCACTCAACCTGTCTCTTAGCTCTCGTGATCTGACCTAATGCATATGCATTAATGGACTGCTTGGGCTGCCCGGGTGCAGAAGCTTGTTGTCAAAAACTTGCTGCTTTCACAAGTTACTGTTCTATATCTTCTCCACTTTTTCTGTCTTCCTGCCGGATGTGTCTGTTTACTGTCCCATTAAGATGGAAGGCATGAGATAGATAGATGATAAAAAGATAGATCATAGATGATAGATAGATGATAGATGATTGATAGATAGATGATGGAAGACTGAATGGATGAATACATGAGTGAGGTTATGTAGACCTTAGATTAGAATACTGATCAGGCCATGGCCCTTGCACTTACTCCACTGAAAATGTCTCATACCATTTGCTGCCATTTCATAAAAGTAGACTAATGTGCATTTAGTTGCATGAACTTCTGCATGGCTATTATGTGCATGCCTTCCTCAAAATTAATTATTTCTGCTGAACATCAATAATAATCGAGAAAATGCAAACAAAAACTATAATGAGCTATCACCTCACACCTGTTAGAAAGGCTACTCTCACAAAGGTGACAAATATTGGCGAGTATGTGGAGAAAAGGGAACCCTTGTGCACTGTTGATCAAAATGTAAATTGGTGCAGCCACTGTGGGAACCAATATGGAGGTTCCTCAAAAATTAAAAATAGAACTACCATATGCTCTAGCAAGTTCGCCTCTGGGATTTATTTTAAAAAATGAAAACACTACAGTAAGTCCTTAACTTCATGTTTTCTAGAAGTTCTTCAAAATTGTGACTTTAAGCAAAATGATGAGTTATGAAATTAATTTTACCATAGGCTATTTGATATAAACAAGAGTTAAGGTCCTATGTCATATTTCTGGTAACAAAAACTTCACCAAACTCCTATATAAAGACCCAAAATACTTCTTGTATTAAATGTTGAAGTAAATGTGAGATATATATACACTTAAGAAAGAGTAACTAAAATAGGTAAGAATACTTTTCCCACCTGCTTATTCCAGTTCAGAATCGAGGGTGCCTGGAAACCTATCCTGGCATTTCAGGGGACAAGGCAGGAACCCACCCTAGACAGGGCACCCTTCCATTGCACACTCATACTGGGACAATCGAGACATGCCAGTGCACCTCACATATGCATTTTGGGGATGTGGGAGGAAACAGGCTCACCTGGAGAAAACCCAGGAAGGTGTGGAAAGATGTGCAAACTCCACACTGACAGTGGTCCCAGCCGGGAATCGATTTCTTTTTTCTCAGTAACATTACAGTGAGACTACATTGAGTGGAACATTATTTGAGGACCTGCTGTAACTCAAAAAGATATATGTGAACTGCTGTTCACTGCAGCATTATTTACAATAGCCAAGACATGGAAACAAACTAAGTGTCCATCAGTGGATGAATAGAAAAAGAAATTGTGGTATATAGTTATACAGTGGAATATTATTCGGCCATAAAAAAAAGAATGAAATCTTGCCATTTGCATGAACAAGCAACATGCATGGACCTCAAGGGCATTATGCTAGGTGAAATAAGTCAGGAAGAGTTAAAAAAATAAAACAAGCTCTTAAAGAATCCTGAGAGGTAGCGGATAGAACAGTAAGAGCAATGGATGAGTTGTTTTCTTTTGTTTGTTATTTTTATTTTTGGCTTTGACGTAAATAAATTGAATAAAAAATAAGAAAAATTAAATTATTAAGCCAAATATTAAAAATCCAGCTTCCTCCAACTGGTTTGTGTGCCCTAGAAAAACTTCATGGATGCTCAGTGTATTGTGACTGGTCAGCAACATCAGATAAATGTATATGGGTAATTCCTGCAACACTAGCCCCGGGACCAAAGACACCTCCTGACCAGCCTACATCCTGTTTTCTGGCTCATTAACATTTCCATTGTAGAATCTCAAAAGAGACTTTACCATTTGAAGAAATCAGCTGGAAAACTTTAGAGATGCCTTACTGCAAAACTTACATATGCTTCTTTGGAAGAAAGAGAACAATTGAGAAAATCCATAATGTTTGCATTTTAGCAGAAGTCTAGACCAACCACATTTAAGAAATAAGATGGAAGTTCTTCAGCAGTATGCCATTTTTAAATTGCTCACCAGGGCTTGTTATATTCGTTTTTTTCTCTGTTTCTATTTTTTTAATTGATTTAATCTTTATTCTATTTTTTTTCTATTACCATTTAGTCCCCTTGTGCCCCCCCCTTTCCCAGCAACCACCACACTGTTGTCTTCTGTCCTCAGGATGATTCCATGACATAATATTTAGGGACATGGAGTGCATAAAATTACTGTATAAAATCATTTTTTTTCCATGGTGAACTCTGTATTTCTCAATTTACATTTCTATCTTTAGCTAAGTTTGCATTTCTGAAGTGATCTTTCTCTGAAGTTACAGAGAGATAATACATTCAGTCAGTAAATAAATTCTTATCATTGCATGCTTTGCCTTGGAAGCAATATGAGGTAAATGTGTGACGCCATTGAAAGCATAACGATAAAGATTTTGGATAGTCACCATGGTTTGTGAGGATTTATAGAATTAGAACATGAAAACAGAAAAGCTGTCCTTATTTTACTTAAGCCAAAATGATTGACTAAGCTTTTACTGACCCCTCCCCAAATCAAATGGTGGACATCACCAAACTGTACTGATTTCAAGGGCATTGTTGGATTGCCATTGGGGGCTCTAAAAGGTAACATTAGTGCAGCATCCTGATTATTTTTTATGTTTTTTTAAGACAAATCTATCTAATCTTGTAATGGCATTTAGAGTATTGTAGCCACTTATCTTATATGCCCAGTCAACTGGATTTTTGCTCAAGTATTTCTATATTTGTTTGTTTTCATTTAGCATTGAGCTGTACATTGGAACGGCCTCTTGTTTTCTCTGTTTCCACATGGGAGGGGTCTCACATTAACTGAAATGGGGAAGGAGCTCGGGTAGTATTGGGAAAAATGCTTTCTTTAGCTTTAGTGGTCCTGGAATGAATGGGATACGCAGTGGAACGAGAGAGACCTAAGAAGGAGCGCCAAGGGGTCGAACCATACACCAAAGCCGTGGAAGTACACCACTCTGAGGGCCTGGACTGAACCCTGGTCAAAGACGACAAGATATAAACATGGGCCAAGAGTTTTGAAATGGAGGGAACAAACTAGGAGGACTCCTTAAGCTCTGGGGCATAATAAGAGGATTTCTGAATTGGGGGGGTAGCCATTTTGGCCTTGAGAGAGTGGGTAATTGAAGGAGAAGGTATGAACACAGTGGTCCTGTAAATACTATGAGGATCTCTTAACTGTGCTCTGACGGTATATTTTAACCACATTGTCATAACACCTTCAATTAAGTCAAAAAAATAGTAAATATACAAAAATGAACATTTTGGGGAATAATTACTAATAGTTTTTGTGGAAGAAATGAAGTTTCACATTGTGTTTACACCTGATATGCCAGGGTCAACTTGAATCTCCTTGATAACAATCTTTCGGGGAAAGCCAGCCTGACCACAAATCGCATTTTCTGAAATACGCATGCTCTGTTACTAAAGTGGTCTTGCTGCTACCACCCTTGACTTTAAAAGATCATATTTATTGGCCCTCTGGTCAGGTTCTTACATTCACACAAATTAAACATTCTGCAAAACCTTCTTCCATATTGAATGGATCGGAAGAGCAATATTGGCCAGAATTCCCCAAGTGCCCAATTTCTGAGGTTAGTCTCCCTACTTGACTTTATAAAGCTTCTTATCAAATACAGACATAACTTAAAATATAACCAGTCAAAATTTAGAGCCTATGAATTTAGGTTCCATGCTAGTATTGTTATTTAGCCCACTGTAGTTGCTTAGTAAATGTTTGTTGAATGAATGAATGTTCTTCTTATAAAGATCACCACATCTCTTGGAGAATTTTTACATCTTTCTTCTACTTGAGTTTCTCAGTTTAGGATCCATACAATAGGGTAACTCCTAGAGTAATTTTTTCTGAATTGATGTTTATCTGAAATTATTTGCAGTAAAATATACCTTATTGTACTAGAGATGAATTTGTTGTATACCATATGCAGCTCTGTTGGATGTATAGAATTGTTCTGCCCCAGAGACTAATATAATTTTTCAGATGCCTAAGCACACTCCCCTTGCTTCAATATTCATGGAGATTAATAGGTGAAAACTGACTGTGCAATCAGATGAGCAGAGCTCTGGTTTCAGCTCTGCCACTTCCAATCTGCAGCCGCTCATGCAGCCCTCTTGAGTCTTCGTTTCTTCCCCAGGAGAGCAAAGAAAGTGATGTACACGCACAGCAGTTCTAAGGTTTAGATGCATAACGCAGGTCATCGTGTGCGTAACACTGGCATGTCGTTCAGTACCTGGTACAGTCAGAACTAAGGGAAAAAGTTTATACTCTCCTCTTGAGAGTTCCAAATTGTCCTTTGATTTCCTATGTTTTTATATTCGGTTAATCCAGGCAGAAAAACCCTTAGAGAACCTATTGCTGGGACTATTTTTCCCGCAAAACATTTTATTTGCACAAGAAGTATATGTGTATTATTAAAGCAATGGAAAAATAAAGAAGAAAATATCACTCATATTTAAACCTCCATGAGAAAGCCAGGGTTAACATGTGCTGTCTTTTAGAATTTTATGCACTTATACCTTTTTATTATTACATGTTAATGTTATGTTCTAAATTATATCACTTAACACCACGAGCACTTATTCATTGTTATTAAAATCTTTTCAGTGACTATATCATAAGTCTGTGCAATTATAACCTGGGTCAGTTAACCATTCCCTCATTGTTAGGCATGCAGGCTCTTGTCTAATGTTGTACTGTTTTAAATAATCATGTATGCGGTGCATGAAGCTTTTCTCAAAATTTTCATGTTTTATTCATAAAGATTATCCAAATTAGAATTTTTGAACTCAAAATGTCTGCTTAAAATTTTATTGTGATAAAAATATATATACAATCAAATTTATCAATATAATTACTTTTAAATGTATGGATCAGTGACATTAATCCCAGTCTTTAATTTGTAGTCTTATGGAACCATCAGCACCATTAATACACACAACTTTCTCATTTTTCCAGATGAGACTCTGTATCCATTAAACATGAACTCCCCGTTTGCTCTTTCCCCAGCCCCTGGTGAGCGCCATTCTGCTTCCTGTCTCAATGAATTTGACTACTCTAGGTGCTTCATATAGTAGAATCATACACTATTGTTGTTCTGTAACTGGCTTATTTCACTAGCATAACATTCCCAATGTTCATGGCTGTTGTAGCATGTGCAGGAACTCATTTAAAAAATTGAGCAGCATCCCATTGTATGTGTATACCACATTTGGTATATCCATTCATCCACTGATGGATGTTTGGGTTGCTACCACCTTTTGGCTACTATTGTGAATAATGCAGCTATGCATGTTGGTACACAAATATCTCTTTAAGTCCCTGCTTTCAGTTATTTCCCCAGAAGTGAAATTTTTGGATCATATAGTAATTCTATATTGTTTTGTGTGAGAAATCACCATACTGTACCACTTTACTTCCCCATCATCAATGCACAAGGTTTCCATTCTTGCCAACACTTGGTATTTTACTCTTTAAAAAAAAATAGTTATCCTATCAAATGAGAAGTGATAATTCATTGTGGTCATTATTTGCATTTCCCATAATTGGTGATATTGAGCATCTTGTCACGTGCTTGTGGGTCGTCTTTGGAGAAATGTCTACTTTGTCATTGATCCTTTTTAGCCAGGTTGTTTTCTGTTGTTAATTTGTTGGGTTTTGTTACTATGTATTCTGGATATTAAGTTGGTGTCACACACATGATTTGTAAATATTCTCCTTTCGTGTCCATGAGCTGCCTTTCCCTGTTGGCAATGTCTCCTGATGCCCAACATTATGCACTTTGATGCTGTGCAGTTCAACCATCTGGTTGCCTGGGCTTTAAGTGTCGTAGCCAAGAAATCACTGTCAATGTCATGAAGCTTTTCCCATTTTCCCATCAAAGTTTTATAGTTTTAGCGTTTGTGTCATTACCTCTTGGATCCATTTTGAGTTAATGTTTGTATATGGTGCAAGGTAAGGGTCCAACTTTGTTCTTTGGCATATAGCTATCCAGTTTTGCCAACATTATTTGGGAAAATCTTTTGATCCTATATGTGAGGTTTATTTCTGGACTCTCTATTCTTTTTCATTGGTCTATATGTTTCTGTTTATTTAGTCTAATGCCAGTGCTACACTCTCTTAATTATTGTAACTTTGTAGTAATTTTTCAAATCAGGAGTGTGAGGCCTGAAAGATTTCTTCCAAGTTAAGCTTCTTAGCGATAGTATGTTATCAAAATGAAAGTGTTTTGTTCCTTCTGTGGGCCAACATCTCACTATCTCAAGAGGCTATCCCTGACTACCCTGTTTAAGGGAGAACTCCCCCCAACTCTGATATTCTCTGTTTTACAAAATGAGTACCATACTAGAGAATATCAGAAGATGGTAACATAGAGTGGATGGTCAGAGGCAGTCTCTTGAGATAGTAACATCTTTGCTGAGAGCAAAAGTAAGAGAAGGATTTTGATAAGCATTGTCCAGAACTTATTTTTTGAGATCATCTGACATCCTGACTTAAACCAAAGAGACCTGGTAAGGCCTCTTTAAAAAAAATGGTGGCATCTGAAGTTGAAAGTCAGTCAGCAGGTTTGAGTGGCATTGGCCACAGAGCATGGAGTCTCGTGGAAAAGGAACAGAATATTTGAAGATCCAAGAAAAAAGTCAGAAAAATATAAGAACCTCAAAGTCACACAATTTTGGCCTAAAGCAGCAGGAGTAAGTGGGGTTGGGGGGATACATCTGGAGAGGTTGAAGGGCCTGGTTTTAAGTATTTTTTTAAAACCAAGTTAAATATTTTGATTTCTGAGGGTACAAAGGATACAAGAGGTCTCAGAGTCTTCGGGGTGGGGTGACTCCAAGCCCTGCCCTGCCCCACCCCAAAGGTCTTGAGGCCTCTCGCTGCAGCCTGCTCAGGGGATGGCTGCTCTGGGGCTCAGAGGTCAGCCCAGGCCAGGGGGGGATGTCCTGTCCAGAAAGTCCAAATGCTCCTGCAAGGTGAGGCCAAGGTGGGGTCTGACAGCAGGGCCACAGGCTTGGAATGAGGAGTCTCCTGGTGCGCAAGCACCAGCCAAGGTCACAGGATCTCTCTTCCAGGTGGAAGCCCCTACCAGGGTCCCCACGGTGTCCCCACCACCCTCAGAGCTAAAAGCAGATTTGTATACTACTCTGACTGGAAAATTGAGAAGGTTTTGAAATGGATGAAGAGTTGGTACAGAGATATCAATTGGGAGCTCAGTGCAAAGAAGATAGAGCTTATATTAAGGTGGTTATGGTGAAGAAGGGAACATATCTGAGAGGTATGTTGGAGGTTGGATTGACAAGATTTTGCAATAACTATGATGGGAGTTGAGAGTGGGGAGGAACCAAGGATGAACTCAAGTTTCTGGCTTGTGACACTGGATGGATGTCAGTGGCATTCACCAAAACAGGGAGCATTGGAAGAGGAGTTTAATGAGGGTGAGGATGGACACTTGAGGTTGAGTTTGAGATGGCTAAAAGATGCATAGAAGTAAATGTCACCAAAGAGGTGACATAGACCAGTCCAGGCCTGAGGACCTGTAACAGATGAGAGTAGAGTGCTGGAGATAAGTATTCAGACATCTGTGGCCAACAGATGATGACAGACATCATGGGAATTGGTGAGCTTACCTGAGCACCGAGTGTGGAATGGGGTGAACATGATAGCCTAGGATTGAGGCTCAAGGAATGCTGCCATTTCTGCTCAGGTAAAGGAAGCAGAGCTGGAAAAGGTAAACTAATAAAGACTGATAATGCTAATGGGAGGAAATCAGGAGAGTGGTGTCATAAATCAAAGGAAAGAGAGATTTACAAGGAAGAAATAGTCAACTGGCAAATGCTGCTGAGTAGTCACACAAGAAAAATACTGGAAAAGTGGTTGTTGGCTTGATTGAAATGGACAGCTTTTAGTGTTTAGTGTTATGCATGAAGTCAGCGCACTAGAGTTATGGTGCATAAATGGTTTGGGGATAGTAGGATTAGATGGGAGGTGAAGATAAGGAACAGCAAGTGTACATGATTTATTTAAGAGGTTTGTGAAAGAAGGGAGAAAAGATAGAAGCTCAAGGGAGAGATGAGGCTACAAAAGGTTTTTTGTTTGTTTGATTTTTTAAAAAGAAACAGCTTAATCTCATATGTATTTCAAAATTTTTCTCAAACATCATTACTAATTTATGCATTCACCATTGGCATATGAAACTGCTTGTATTACTGAGGGCTAACTAGAATAGAACATTACTGTTTGCAGTAAAATTTAAGCTCTGCTAAGGCAGGAATTATTTTTATAGCCTTGTTCTTTGCTGTCTATCAGCACCTAGAATATTACTTGGCACATAGTAGGTGCTCAATAAATATCTATGAAATGAATGAATAAATGGACGACTGATACATATTTGTTAAATTGAGACATGTAAATGATATCTCATTATTGCTTTAGTGTGAAAGTCTTTTTCAACTAGTAATCTCATGCCTAGAGGTCCCCATTAAACTGTGAACTCCTCAGTGGGAAGAGCTATGATTTGTGAATCTGTGGATCTTTATCATTATGTCCAGAGTTTAGCCCTCAAACATATTTTTGCAGAATGACTAATTTTCTGCCTTTCATATGGGGGTGGGGAGAGAGTTCAAGTAATAACCTAGAGTCCATGGGGCACTGCATAGCTTGTTTTCAGCTCATAAATGTTAGTTTACTTAAGCAAAAAAAGTATTTTTGTCTTTTGAAATAATCCTGTATGGGGATTAAAATCAGTGGTCTTCACTTGACTGTGGCAATTCATCCTCAGCACTGTAAGGTGTCCTCAGTATGGTGGAGTCCCAGCTGGTGATAAAGAAAATGTGCTGGTTTTAAGGTAATGAAAATGCTGTCCTCAGATAATTTTAGAAAACACAGGAGAAGAATCACAAAGTTGGGACATAAAAAAATAGCAACTGAGGACTTGTATACGAACATGGAGGGCTAGCTAAGAGAGGAAAGGGGCAAAGTTCTGCTTGACATGCTGAACACCCAAGGCCATCATGTTCCTTGTGTTGACAAACTGCTCTCCCAGCTGCATTTCTCAAGTTAGCAAAATCAAGCTACAAACCGTTAAAGAGATACAAGTAGCATCTCTAGCAGAAAGCCAAGGACCCTTTCTTACTGCATTTCTTGTAAGGTCTTTCTATTTACAATGCAGCTGAGACCATTTTGGGAGGAAAATATTGCTTTAGAACAGAAAGATGCTCAACTATTTTGGGCTAAATCATTAAGTATCTAAATCTGCTAGATGAAGAAAATATGCTGGGCAAAATATTATTGAATATCCATCTTCATTTTTTACTTTACACAAAAGATGTACTGTTATAGCTCATTTACGGCTCAATGCAAAATGAACAATCTCTTTGCAGAAAAAGCAACCCATTCCTTCTGCACACATAATCACAAACCTGCACTGTAATTGAAATATTTATCCATTTATAGCTTATTTGTGTTCTCCATTTGCCTGTGGCTGGGCCTCTGCAGGTAGAGTCAAGTGGATTGTTGCAAATTTGATTAATAGGGCTGAGCTGGTATACTCAGTCTGAAACCCCTCACACTTCTTCTTCCATGCCTCATGAAAGTTATTAATGATTCAATCTTGACTCACAAAGTGGAGACTGATTAGAGTATGGCTTGATTAAAATATAAAGTTACAAATCATTCATTTAGTTATAGTTTCTCAGGTTTAAAAGAAAATGTAATGGTTATCTTATTAATTTCAGCAATCACTGGTTTGTTCTTTACAACTCTGCCAGTGGATTGTCTAGAATTGGCTTGCATGCCTCCAGTGATGAAAATCTGACTACCTAATGGGAAAGTCCAGTCTAGCTCCTGACAAGTCTGATTTTTTTGGAATTTTTTTCTTACAGCGATCTGAAATCACCTCTTGTACTACATTTTGTGATTATTGTTCCAACTGCTGTGGACATATCAAAATTTCCTCTTTCATATGACAAGCTATTATATTTTAAAAAATACATAACATAATTCACCTAGGTACTTTCTCATCAGGGAAAGCATGTACAGTTGACTTGACTTCAAGATAGTTCATTATGTCAGTCACTATTATATCAATGTTTTTCTTAAAATATGGCTTCAGCACAGAATTCATTATTCCAGCTATAGCCTGACCAGCACTGAGAAGAGCCATCCTATCACGCCTCATGTTTTCGATGCACTATTAACTTAGCCCAAGATTGCATTCGTTTCAATAATCACGTCAGTTTATTGATTTATGTTGAATATACTTACAATGGTACATTGTCACACAAAGCACAGCTAACCCGTGCCTCTCTCATTCTGTACCAGTCTAATTTGTTTGTGAACTAGGATGATAGAAACTTATATTTAACTTCATTTTATTTTAACTTGTAAGATGCAGGCCATTTCTGTATTCTTTTAATAATACATGCTTTGATCATTTGCTCTTGTCTAATCTACTTATCTTTGCCGGCTCCTCTCACCTCCAGGTGTGAAGCGCAGAACTTAGCCATGCAGTTCATTGACTGATACATTAGACTTCGGCATCGCCTCTGGGTGGGCATGATTTCAGTGATCAGGTTCTTTGGATAAGGTCATTCCACTAACTTCAAACCTGTAAACATCACATTGCAATTAAGAACATGGGTAGAAAAGTCAGAGATCCTAGACATGATTCCCAAAACTACCACATAAAAGATGTAAGATTTTAGTTATCATCGATAAGTTTTTCCATCCTTCAACATTGTGGTTTTCTTACTTTTAAAGGAAATAACGTATCCACCTCTCAGAATCAGAGAAACACTTTAAATGGGATGGAGTATGTAAATTAGTACTGGCTGTCTTCATCATTGTGCTATTCAGGAAAACACTAGCTGTGATAAGAATAACTCTAAGATTTCAGTGCTATAAACAGTCTAGTGTGAGCTGTTCTGGTTGGCAGGTGGGTCTCTTCCGTGTTGTGATTCAGGGACTCAGGATGTTTTCATCTGGGAACTCAGCCATCCCTTAAGATCTCTGTGTCTTCTTTATCTAGGTGGGAGAATCTAAAAAGAGGGTGGAAAAGGCATAACTTCATAACTACCATCACCTAGATGTGAAATAAATAACTTGAACTCATTTTCTACTGGGGAGAACTAATCATGTGACCTCTCCTAGCTGCCAGGATTGCGCAGGAAATGTGGTCCCTGGCTGGGTGGCCACTTCTCATGGTTAGCTCAATACTTGGTAAATGAGAGCACACAGTTTGGGTGAAAAATTTACCATCTATGCCACAATCACTACCATCACGATTACAACTACTCCTTCATTAAACCCTATGCAGCTCATATTCCTCTATCTTGTTTAGTGAGATTCTGAAGCATCTATGGAAAAAAAAAACCTGCCTGAAATTTCATCATGTTCTTTCTACATATTGAAAGGTTTTGAGGTATCATGAAATTGTTACAGAAAACAAGAATAAAACCTGATAGATAATTCAGGCTTATACCTCCTGACATGCCTAGAGTTGTCCTACATTAAAACAAGAGATGCAGGTATCTCATAGCCCAGTCGAAGGGATGGGCCAAAATAAGATGAATTGGCCAGTGGCTCATCGATCCTACACAGAGAAAGAACCTCATGTGATGTATAGTTATAAAATCCTTTAATTCAAATTGTTAATTTAAAATAACTTCCTAAATCTATTAGTTGCCTTCCTTATCATAGTATATACCATTATTTTTTCATATTTTAAGGTATTAAAACTCTCCTGCGGACATCATTATGACCATTTATAATCACCAATTGCTGTATTATTATATATAAACATACATGTATGTATATAAAATCATATAGGATTCAGAATACTCAGATATGTACTGTAAAGAAAAAAGCAAGACATTGCCAATAATTCTCAGAGATAAGAGCAGCTTAAATTTTGGAGTATTTCTAATACTTTTCCCAATGAATGGCTGTATTGCATTATTTGGTAAGTATAAATAGATCACTGTTCATTCAGGCATTCCCCATTACTGGATGCAGGTCTATATGATTGTGGTTGCGTGTGCCACATGCTAAGACTGTGGTGCAGTCTTAGCCTACTGCTCTTTTAACTTCGCCTTACTTACTTACTTTGCATAGTTGTTAATTGAGGGTTCTTGTATTTTTAGGTGGCTTGAAGCTGAGCATGATTAATTATAAGGCACTGAGCTATGGTAAACACATGTGCTGAACAAGTAGTTGCTTGGTTCCTGCTGCCTCAAATATTTCACTCTGCTGTTTGATGTAAACCTTAACTGAACAGCCCTAGGAGTGCTGGGCTGTGGCCTTTACTAAGGGCCTGGGAGAACTTACTTTAAGAGACCAAGAGTAAGTTATCCAGGCCTAGAGAACACACAGAATGGTTTTGTACAAGTGAGAATGGGTTAAAAACTAGGAT
Source organism: Macrotus californicus (assembly GCA_007922815.1). NCBI lineage: Eukaryota > Metazoa > Chordata > Mammalia > Chiroptera > Phyllostomidae > Macrotus > Macrotus californicus. The sequence goes on along the minus strand of VMDR010014288.1, from coordinate 6,739 downwards.
CAAAGGCAGGCTGGGTAAGGAATAAAGTCGCAAAGGATTAATAAGAAACTGAGTAGTTTGTTGGGAGAAGGGGGAGGGAGGAGGGAAAGGGCCCATCTGTTTGGCCTTGGTGTTGGCACATGGGAAGTGAAGGAGCTGATGGCTAACAGCCTCATTTGACAGAATCCTCACCTGTTCCATGTATTCATGGCCTAGCTACTTGTCATACTCAGCAAGATCTTCCCATGCTCATGGCCTAAAACACACCTGTGCAATAGGTGGAATTCTGAAAGTGTTCCCCCAAGGCTCCTAACCCTGGTTATTCAAACCCTAACTGATGCACTGCTTGGAGGGTCTTTATAGATGGAGCAAAGAGTACTGCTCATCTGTAAAGTAGGGCAATAGTCTTGGATTATCTCAATGGCACAGTGTAGTCACACAAGCTCTTAAAAGCAACATTAAAAAGCAGAAGGGAGACTCAGAGAAGAGATGGAGCAGAAGGGAAATTGGAGAGATTCACAGCATGAGAATGACTTAACCCACCATGCTTGGTCAGAAGATGGGGGGAGGGCATCCAGGTAAGCAAGTGGCCTTTGGAAGTGGAGAATGACCTTCAGGCTTCAACCTACAAGGAAATGGGCACCTCAGTCTTAAAATTCAGGAGACTGAGTCCTGCCTACAATCAGAATGAACTTGGGAACAGATCCTAGAAAACCAGAAGAGCCAGGTTATGCCTCGTTTTCTGATTTCACAACTATGAGCTAGGAACTGGGCGTTGCTTTAAGCCATTAAATTTGTGTTAATTTGTTACAGCTGATGACAGAAAACCAGCAGATTCTCAGTTATATTTAAGCATGACTTCCTGTGCCAAGTACCCAAACCTTTGACTATACTCCTCTCTTTGTCTAAAATGTATTTTTCCTCCTCCAAGTAGCCCCTACTCATCCTCTGAAATAAGTGCGTCACCTCCTTCAGGAAGTTTTCCTTGATAGGATTTGGTATGATTTAACTGCTTTTGCTCTGTGCCACCTCAGTAACCTGTGCATACCTCTATCATTGAAGTTATATACCAGTAATCAGTGATTTGCTTGTGTATGTTCCTCTTAAAAAGCCTTAAATACATTTTGGTGAGGGTTCATATCTGGTCTGACTTCACATCTTCAATGACGATGACAGTGCCGGGTACCTAGAGCCGCGCCCAGTGTGATTACGAGACAGTGAGTGAAGTAACAGTGGTTCTCAGGCTGCAGTCAGTGAGTTGACTGGTCATGCCCATCAGAAAAATCGGGCAGTGATTATCGTTGCCAGTTCATAGGAAAGGCATGGTGGTTAAAATTCTCTAATTTTAAGTTTAATCCTACAAGTTATTTTTCAGATTTTCACCACCTGCTTGTCTTCTAGGGAGAAGTAGTCCATAAAATTACAAGAGAAAAGTAAATTATTGATCATATAAAAACTTAGGAAAAAAGGTACTTTTTAAAAAAAAGTATTTTTTCTTGAACTTATGTTTCTGGTTATGAATTTATACTATGTACATATAGCCTAGTACCGTAGTACTAATTGGTAAAATTCCTGTTTCACGTGATACAAATAGTACATTGTGTTTTAGATTGTATTCCATCATGTGCTGTGAATGGCCTTGCACTCTATTCCCTGAATCAGGTAGAGGGTCTCTGATGCATGGAATCATGGATTTGTGGTTGTTTGGTTAATGTTTGGCCCCCTGCTGTTTAACATGATGCACAGCAAAAAAGAATCTGGTTAATATTTGAGAAAAAGCAGCACATTAGATCTCTTGCTCATTTTCAGACCTATCTAATATATATGTACAAGCTCCTACTTTCTTACAGTGTTATTCTTAGTGCCTATTCTCACATGCCACCTACCACCCATTCTAACACAAAGCCACACTTTTAAAGCAGGACGCCAGAATGTTTTGCAGAGACATAAAGTGATACCCATCCAACAGAAGCTCCTAAGGGCATTTCAGCAGGCAGAATGCAGAATGATGAGCAGATGATTTGACTAGAATCTCTGCCAAAACCTCCACTTTTGTGAAAAGGGCCTTTGGGAGTGGTGATAATGAGGTGTGGTTAGGATTTTTTGACATCTGCTCTTACAGACAGTGTGGCAAGCCCCCACCTTCTCCGAACCAACACCGACAGCTGAGTCGAGGAACTCCTGTTGACTTGCCTTCCCACTAAAGCTCATGCCTCAGTGAAAGTAATCAGGATATTTTCATCCTCCAGAGACCTAGGGTTGGCACACCAAGAAAGGTTAGTCTAGAGAGAGGTATCCTTCACTCTACAACTTCTTTGTTGAATTGATAGCCAACTTTGCAAGTACTCTGGGCTGTTAAATGCACAGGGCGAGACACAGAGACTGTGGAGACACCCGCATGTGAACTGCTTACTGCCAAACACCCCTAAATGTTGTGTCATACTGACCAGCTTTCCTGTGGAACCGGGTAGGTGAAAATGAGACAGACTTACTCTCCTTATAGCCTATTTTTGTAAGGAACACGTGCCTTAAAAAATCTAGTAATATTCAGAACTCTGCTCAGTTTAACGTTATTTTGATTAGCCACATTGTATATCCAAGAGGTCTCATTTTATAGTCCCTAATAGAAGGGCTACTTGAGCATCGTTCACTTAGTAACAATTTTGTGGAAGAAAACCAAAAGCAACAAAAGTTATAAATTTGTAAAAAAAATATGGATAATAATGGCACTAGAAAAAGCAAAATCAGTTTCATCTCCAACCTCTCAACAGCGTCCTTACCCCACATGTACGCGCTCAGCACTTGGGAAGCACGTTAACATTTCAATTTGTGAGATATGGCTTGGGTTCTCCAGGGGACTGAAGGAGCTCCCCTAGCTTTGAGCATACCTAGTGTACTCCTTGGGAATGACTGGAGAAGTGCAAGAACCTGAGAGGATACGTAAAATAATTATCTTAATCAGCAACATGTTGCATCTGGGCGTGCTCCTTGCTTAATTCTCAAGGCGGTCAAGGTTTCTAGCACATGTTTGTTTCTTGCACAGAGGGATTCTCACTAGAGAGATTTCTTAAAATGATTTAATATATACGTGATTTTTAATTGTAGACCAAGTTATATTTGCATATTTATCCCCCCATTTCGGTCTAATCTAAATGAAGAGAGGTAAATAGGAAAAAAGTTAAGATCCTCATGATCTTTAATGTTTTCTTCTGTTCCTTTGATCTACACATTTGTCAAAGCAGAATTTTTACTTTTCTATATTATTTTAGGTTATATACCATTAAAAGTAACTTTGACTACATGCAATTTCTCTTATTATGCCCCTTTGAACTCATGTTGTTAACCTAATATTTATCTGTGTACTTAATCATTAATTAAACATTTGATGGTACCTGGGGAGGAAAGGCCATATATTTTCAATGCTTGGCCCTCAGTAATGTTTTTTGAATTAATACTATGTGCCAAAGAAGGGGTGGAGGAATTCAAGTTGAATACGGTGGGACCTCTAACATGGAAGAACTCATAGTCTAATGAGGGAAACAGGTATGTTTCATTTGTGCTTGGTCTTGAGTCTTGGATCATAAATAGGATTAAACAAGGAAGTGAACAGCTTTGCAGGCAAAGCACTATGCCCTAATATTTGAGGCTTAATTATCTGCTGCCCTTAAATGACCCCTTTTTAGTATTTGTTTTGGGGGATGGCTGCTCAATGTACATGGTGCAGTGGACAAGTATTGAGCAGAGAGATGCTCTGTAAGATCCTAACTGACTCATACGGAGCTTTAGCCAGTGATTTACTTAGCATTGATCTGTCTGTCCACTAGGCCTGAAGAAGAATCAATATAGCTAACTCTCTTTCAAGAGGCAGCTGATGAAATTAAATCCTTATTTTAGTTAGATCTGAGAATGGCTAAAGAAATGAAGTAAAAGAATCCAACCTGGTATTTGGGGGAGGAAGCTACACATAAAGCACCTTGCAGAAAATGTTTGAAAGGAGGCTATGAAATATAGTAAAATGGCTGGGGACACTTTATGGGCCAGGAAGGCAAATAGAGCCAGGTTTTAAAGATCACAAGAAATGACCAGGCCAGTGTGAGCAATTTATATCTTCATGTCTGATTTTAGTTATTCCTGACTTGGGCTTCTCTGTTTTTAGGCATGCTTTTCTGTTTTCCCTTTTAATGACTCGTCATATTCCATTTGGCTTTGCTTTTCTGTTTACCCTTTGCTGCTAATCTGATTCACTTGTCCTTATTGTTTTTCTGGTCCTACTTTCCCTCATTTCATTTTCTTGCTTAGCTGATTCAGGGCTCCTTATCTTGGTAAAGAGACAGAATCTGAGAGTACTGGCAGATGAACATGGTTTCTAGAGCAACTCAGCCCTAACTGTGCTATCCCTGGGGGCCAAAGGGCCAAGGAACTCCTCCTCATCAGCCTTGACCAGTTAGGTGCTCCTTGACCCTGTCTTTGGAGGTCAGTGGATAAATAGAGGGGACCAGTGACAAGCCTCCTTGCTCCTGCTGCTTTCTGTTTTATACGAGCATCTCCAACATGCAGTCCATTTTGCTTAATTGTTACCCACCCTAAGTACCTCCCTCTTCTGCCACTGTCTCCCCTTGTCCTCCTGTTTGTTTTGCTATGCTATTTTTTTCTTTTTTTCTCTTGTCACTCATCATCTCACAAGACATCATGTAACTTAAGTTTATTATTTAAAATTTTCTTCCACTAGAATCTAAATGCCATAATTTTTGTTTTTCACTAATACAGCCCAAGGATCGAGAATAGCGCTTTAGCACTTAGATTATTCTTACTAAATGCTAATGGAATAAAAGAGTGAATGACTTCCATCCCTATCCACATCATTACCATAATTAGGAAAGGACTTTTTTGCATTATTAATATTTATTTAAAATATCTATTTGTGGGGACTCTTTCCTTCAATCAAGTATTATTTCCGAAAATGGTATTTCTCTCTACAGAATGAAAAGATTAGTTTGTGATCATAAAAAACATGAAGATTTGTGAGAATGGCTTTGATAAGCTTGAAATGCTAAGTGAGTGTTAGATTTGCTTCTGTACAATAGTATTCTCTGGGGAATAAGGGTATTTGCCTTAGGCTCACGTTATCAGGAACATGAATTTTATTAACCTGTCTGTAATGTATACAAGACCACGACAACACGCTACACCTGAGAGAGAAAGTAAAATACTGTCCTGCTACTTCTCCACAGTGCTCACCAGTGTGTTGTGTAAAAGGGCAAGGACAAATGGTTCAGAAACCTGAGTGAGCAAAGAAAAGCCGCACAGTGTTGCTATTCTTCAACACTTACGGAACAAACTTAGAGACGCTGTCAAAATGAACTTCTCTGCATCGCTGCAAGGGGATGTAGAGTTATTTTAGAAAAGTTAGATTTATCTTATAAATAAATAAAAATCCAGAGTTTAAATAATTGCTTCTAACTTCTTGGGAATTATGTGCTAGATGAAATGGCTGAAAATGTGCGAAATTCTGGATTTACCTGTTTTTGAGTGAATAGCAACCAAGTGTGAATTTTTGACAGAAGGTTTGTAGGCTTTATGCCAAAAACTGATTAAATTGCTCAATTAAGTGAGCAGAGATGACAAACGGGACCAGCTGTAGACCAAGGACCGGGCCATGTCCGCTGTGCACACAGTGTGTGAACTACAGAAGTGTCCATTTGGGGAAAGTAATAATGGAAAAGCCACTCAAAGAATTTAATAAAGTGGGCAGCTCACTTTCATGATATCCTAATGCTTTAAAAATGTAGCATCCAAAAATTCTAAGATTTTGGAAAAAAACATCTTTGGATTTGGGGAGTGGTTAGTTTTGCATGAAATATTCTTGTTGATTTTCTTATACTATTAAGCCACATAGATATAGAGCAAAAATATTATTTCTTCAGATCAAGGTTCTCTATGAAGTGTATGTAGGAAACCATTTGTAGAACTTTGGAAAAATGCCAAGTCCTGGGTTCCTCTTCAGACAGATGGGGTCCAAATGCCCTGGCATAAGGCTCAGCTGTTGTGTAATAGGAACATTATTTAGGGGATTCTGACACCTGTTGCCGGCTTCTTGTCACCACAGAAAGGGAACCCATTTATCTAGATTCTAGGTGAGTGTCTAGAAAAACATCTAGATCAGTGAGGAGAATATATGGAGTAAGAAACAGATGATCAGTAATTATTTCAGTTAAACACTCCTCAGATTTACAACTCTTTGTCCACAGTTCGGAAATCTCAAAAGCTTTGAAAAGAACAACAAAAAAGACTTAGTAACAACTCACTCACTGGCAGAACCTGCCCTACCCTCATTCAGTTTTTGGAAAAACCAGATATGAACTGACACGAGGTTCTTTGTGCTCTTTTTTTTTTAATATATTTTATTGATTATGCCATTACAGTTGTCCCAATTCCCCCCCTATATTCCCCTCCACCCTGCACACCCCTTCCCACCCACATTCCCCCTCTTTAGTTAATGTCCATGGGTCATATATATAAGTTCTTTGGCTTCTACATTTCCTATACTATTCTTAACCTCCCCCTGTCTATCTTCTACCTACCATTTATGCTTCTTATCACTGTACCTTTTACCTCTCTCTCCCCACTTACTCCCCTAATGATAACCCTCCATGTGATCTCCATTTCTGTGATTCTGTTCCTGTTCTAGTTGTTTGCTTTGTTTGTTTTTGTTTTTGTTTTAGGTTCAGTTGTTAATAACTGTGAGTTTGTTGTCATTTTA
>VMDR010014287.1:0-23739 GCA_007922815.1 Macrotus californicus | reverse complement strand
TCACAATCCAATTCCTACAGGAGAGAGGGTGTGGTTTCTCAAAGCAGCACAGGAAGGGTTAAATATCTTTCCTGATTATTTCATATCACTTGTATAAGATTGCTGAATGTCAAAAAGTGTTTATTTTTTTTGCTAACAGTATAAAACTGAACATACTGTGAGACATAAGGTAGCAGGTGTCTTGGCTCTAAACTATCAAGTCTGTGGGCATTCTGTTATAACAGGTGCTCCAAAAAATTTGAACAGATTTTAACAAGAACTGTATGGGCTTTTTAATTAGCCTGGTTATTCAGCATGTGTAAAAAGCATTAGGTATATACTTAAAACATCATAGGGTCTAAAAAACAAATGCTTCACAGAGTCGTTCTCTCTTCCTGGCTTCTCTTTGCTTCCTGCTATTACATTTGACGTACGTGTTTCTCGTCTCACAGAATTTCCCCGCAGCCGAAGCAGGAGCACCACAAAGAATGACCACAGAGAGTGGTGACAGGATAGGAGGCCCAGAAAACTGCTCTGTGGTGACACAGACAATCGGTACCCTTTTCATAGCATTCCAGTTTGAGACACGTTAGGAGACAGCCGGACTCTCTGGGAGAGTCTCTTTGAAAACACTCACCTGTCTCATAAACTGTTACCAGAAAGACTTTTCACCAATCTCTATGACATGAAAAGATGAGCTATTATATTACCATATTTGGGATCCATGTTGAGGATTTTAGGGATAAATAATGACAAAACAAACTCAGTTCTACCTGTATTTTAGTTACGTTTCTAGCTCATTATGTTAACATGGAGATTAATGTGAGACTACCTATTTACTTCTGTTTTTATGTGTTAACGTTACACTTGATCTTTGGGGTCCAACTTTGCAGCATTTATCCAAAAAGGTTTACTGAAAATCTTATGCTGTGTGTGTATGTGTATTAACATAGAGAAATATAACAAAGTTCCCATCCTTAAGGTGCTTAAAACCCATATAATTTATAGAGCAAAATGTGTTTGACACCCTAATTGTGTATGGGGGTTGAGAGCATGGAGAGATTTACCTCTGGTGAAACTAGGAAAAGTTTTACTGAAACCGGGTACATTTGATCTTTGTCTTGAAAGCTGGATAGAGTTTGGAAGTCACGAGAGGAACTACGCTGCAGACACAAATAAAAGTACATGATGGGTCTCAGAATCACTGGTTAAAATTATTGCCCACGTTACTATAATCAGTGCTTCATTTTTTAGGTATACGGATGTAAGTTATAGGTTTGTTTTAAATAAAGCAAACGAAAAGTTGCCAGGTATTGATTGTTCCCAGTGTGCCAGGTCCAGGGGCTCCCCTCACTTTGCGTTACTTCTTGTTTGACAGCCCGGTCAGAGGGATCATTACACCTGTGTCATGCATGAGTGTGCATTGGGTAACTCACTCAAGGTTCTGTGAAAGTAAGTGGTAGAGTCAGGATTTGACATCTGGTCCTTACGTGCTCACATTTCTCCACAGCATGGCACCATTCCCTCAGTTATGAAACCAAAAGGGATCTTCTAGATCCTTCTGGTGAATATAATTCATGCATTTTATTGGGGGCAAAAAGAAGTTCCTGGGGAGTGTACTCCTCAGGTTCTTCACAGAAGCAGAACCAATATGATAGACAGATATCTGCTCTCAGCAAGCTGGAGAGACAGGAAAGCCAGTGGAGTTTGAAGGCCTGAGCGCCAGGATCGCCCAGGTACGATGGATGAGGCAGGAACGCCCAGGTATGATGGATGAGGCAGGAACGCCCAGGTACCATGGATGAGGCAGGAACGCCCAGGTACCATGGATGAGGCAGGAACGCCCAGGTACCATGGATGAGGCAGGAACGCCCAGGTACCATGGATGAGGCAGCAACGCCCAGGTACCATGGATGAGGCAGGAACGCCCAGGTACGATGGATGAGGCAGGAGCGCCCAGGTACCATGGATGAGGTAGGAGGTGGTGAACAACCCAGTTGTATGAAGAATAAGGAGAAAACGTTCACCTGCCTCTGCCTTTTTGTTGTATTCAGATGCTTAACAGGTTGGATGATGCCCCTCGCATTGGTGAGGGTCATCTTCACTCAGCCTGTGGCTTCGAAAGCTAATTTCCAAAAACACCCTCACAGATACACCCCCAAATAATGTTTTACCAGCTCTCTGGGGGTTTTCCTTAGCCTAGTCAAGTTGACACATAAAATTAACCATCACGGGGGCAAACAGTGCTCTTTACATATGAAGCACAAATGTACACACAGTACATACAGTATGCAGCATGCTTGTGGTACCAACATTTTTTGATGTGACGTGATTGAGGAAAAGGAGTCTAAAAAGGCTCCTTAGAGGGTGACAATGATAAAAGGTTGAGCAACACTGTTGTAACTCAAGATCCTTCATCCTTCGGGGAACAGACGAGGAAAACTGGAGTGAAAATGACGGTCCAGCCATGGGGCTAGTCAGTGGTGCATATGCATCTATTTACTTTTTAAAAAATCCACTGTATTCAGGAGCAAAAAGACCCAAGAGCCATTTATTATGTTGCCACGCTCAACTGTCTTCTTACAATGTTTTCCTCTTAACGTCTGATTTCTTTCTGGGCTTGAAGGGGGGCTCACTTACGCTGTCATCTCAGCCTGAAGCTAAGAAGAACTAAATTCTGACCTCTTGGAGGTCAGCCACAGGAGTGAGCCGGCGCCGGGGTGGAGTCTTGACCCTCGAAAGTGTGTCGTTGAAGCTGCTGCGTTTCGAGGGTACTTCGGTGCTGCCTGCTGATGCGCTCCCACCACAGCCCGTGCTCCCTCCGGCGAATGAACGCAGCTGCGGAAAGAGTAGGGCTCAGAAGGACTGAGAACCGTTTGTCTTTTAAATTATTTGAGTACTGTGTTAAGCTCATTTCACAGGGAAACAAGTGCCACTGATCACTTTCTGGCTGTTGGACAGCCGCTCAGGCCCAAAGCGGTCCGAGGTCCTGAAGGAAGTTCAGGCGCTCAGCCGAGGTATCATCTGGGCCAGGGGCTCCGGGGCTGCTGCCGACCGAGTGCTGAGAAGCAGCGCCCGGGGCTGCTGGGGTCAGACAAGGGGCTTGTCAGTGAGCAGTAAGTATTATGCAGCCCTTAAACAGTTTACTTACACCCTTCCTACACATCAACACGCAGTTTATTAAATTTGTCGAAAATAAATGAGTTTTTTAACCTACTAACATGAATGATTCTCTTACATTTAATTTTTGCACGTGCAATATTGAACATTTCACATATCTCCCCACCTCCATAAGAATACAATGAAATGTTTTCTTCCCACAATCTGCCCCTTCTGTTAACCAGTTACCACTTTCTTGAGTATCCTTCTAGTTTCTTTATGTTTATAAAGCAAAAATGCAAGTGTATTTTCTGTAACTATAGAGTGGCATGGTTTGCATGCTCCTGTGCTTTTTTCCCAAGTGATTTATCGTGCTCTGTATTGGTTTGCGGGGAACTTCCTACGTGTTGTCCTAACAGCGTTTGCTATTTCATGATATGGCTGCACTTTCATTATTTCACCGTATTTTTCTCGACTGACTTTTAGGTTGTCTGCAATTTGGTGCTATTAAAAGTAATTCTGCAGCTAATAACATTTTGTATGTATCATATTGTCTGTGTTCAAGCATACCTGTAGGTCATATTCCCCAACATGACATTTAGCAGGGTCTGAAGTGTGTGTTTGTGATGTTGATAGGTTTTGTAAAATTGTCCTTTCTAGGAAGTGAGCCCCAACTTAATTGTATTCTAGAAATGTTACCAGTGCCTGTTTCTTCTGTTTCCTCATAACCTTGTCAAGAGTGTGTCAGCAAAGTTTTTAAAATGTTTGCTGATGTGAGAGGTAAAAATGATCTTTCAGGGTAGGTTTAATTTCTATTGCTCTAAGTTTTAGCAAAATTGGGGTTCTTTTCATTTGTTTAATCATTTAAAAAAATATATATATATAAATTGTCTGATCACATTTCTTTTCAATCCTCACCCGAGGATATATATATTGATTTTAGAGAGAGAAGAAGGGAGGGAGAGAGAAAGAGAAACATCGATTGGTTGCCTCCTGTGTGCGCCCCAGATGGAACCCCCAGCCTAGGCATGCGCCCCGACCAGGAATCAAACCTGAAAAGCCTTTGGGTGCACAGGACAACGTTCCAACCAACCCAGCCACCCGTCTGGAGCCATAAGGTTTTATTTTAAAATTTTATTAGCATGACAAATTCACATTGTTGAAAATGATTGCCTAACATAATTCATCACACACTAATTTCTCATATTACAGACAAATTCACATGGCACTTACACAAATGTTTGCAACTATGAGAGAATTACAATGGCCCATTAAGCATTATTCTATTTGCCTGGTTTCAGAGAAAGAAGCCTGTTCAGAGTGCCAGGTGCTAGGGCAGAGGCAGCTTTGCGTTTACTTGGCAAGTGCTCTTTAACAAGCGACAGATCTAGGGAAGTCCAACTTCCTAAGTCTGATCTTTATAATTCACTGCCATTGACCAAGAAACATGAGAGGTTTTGTTCAGAGCTTGGCCAAAAGTATCCAGCATTTAGGGCTTGAAAAATATTTATTTATTGTGTTTAAAACTCCTCACTGTAGTTACTAGAATAGAAAGGATTTCAATTCTTGGTTAGTAGTTAAAGGGCTCAGCTAAAACTGTAGGTGCTAACAGAAGTTTCCCTGCTTTATCAGTATGTATTACATTTAACTGTATGAAATTGTCATTTTACAGGTCAAAAATGTTTGACTACCAGCAATTTTATATGGTTGAAACTATATCTAAAAGGCTGATATTATTAGAGAGGATTTAGCTCTCATCACAGCAGGAGACTCAAAGTTTTCAGCTGCTCACGGCAAACTGGAGTTATTAGTATTCCTACAGGTCTGTTTGTAGGAGGTGTCGGGTATTTTTCCTTTCCTGCTGGAAGCTAGGACTGCAGTATTCAGCAGCCACCACAAGAGGGGGTGTTTCTCTTGGAAATGTGAAGATTCTGATGGCTTTCAGAATAAGCAATGGCAGAAGCAGGTGGGGGTTATACCCCCAGGGCAGCTTTAAACATTGTTTGTGAGGAGGGGTGGGTGGTGATTGCACGTTTGGTCATTGTCTAGCTCTGGGGAGACCCCAGAAGTTTTCAATCCAGCAATTTAGGGTTAATAATGTTGAGAACAGGCAAGCCAAACTTAAGGGAGATCACAGCAATACCAGGTCTTTCTTTAGTGGCCTAATTGTTGACTTGGTAGCCAGAATCAAAACAGCAAAAATGACAAACAGAAAGGGTTGAAGGAATGTCTCTCACACATTAGAAAATATAAGCTGCTTGGAAAAAGCTCAGGATGACATTAATATATGCTGCATTTGTCTGTTGCCTGACGCGTTCCAGTCTGCAGCTCTCGATGCCTTGCTAAAAATGAAGGGCATACTGGCAATAGGTCCCTTTGCACAGATGTTACATTGGCTCCTCTGTTAGGCAGATTATGCAAAAAATATTTTCTTTTGTATCACCTTAGCTGTCAGTATCTTAAATTCAAAGTCTGTGGAGCCCTTATCAACATGAGACTTGCCCTCCAATTGGCTCTGGAAGTTTGCTCTGAATGAGAGACTCGAGGCTGCTCGGCTCCACGTGCAGATACCACGTGGCAAATGGGCGCAGACCAAGGGCAGTCCTGCCTGCCGGGGTCGGCCTTCACAAGTACTCTCCAGTTGAAGAAGAACCACTGCGACAGCCAGGCCCCCTGAATCAGAATATTAAGTGGCCCTAAAGAAGTTGCTCAACTTAGTAGAGTCGTTTTTATTAGAAAATGAAGAAACAGAAAAAAGAGAGAATTTCTATAACTAATTGCAGCATGTTCTTCTGACATTCTGATTGATGGCAGTCCTGGCCAGCCTTCACCGCCCAGCCTCTGAGGTCAGTTAGGATTTAGGTTCTTAGATTTTTAGCTAGTGAATTGGTACAATCTGACAGAGAGATCGTAAACAGGGAATGATTTCTTTCCTGTACTCCACTACCCCCAATCCACACAAATATCCAAGCTGCCTGGGCGGGGGGCGGGGGGGGGCGGCTTTTGGGGGTGGTTTGATGAAATTTTCAGCTCCAAAATAAGCTGTTGTGTTTTTCATTTGTTATTCGGAGACAAACATGGCTGTTATGTTTAAAAAAAGTGAGCTCCCACTTGTTATTGTGGACAGGCATGAAAAAGAATGTTTGATCCATTGTAGCAAATGTAAGCTGCCCTATCTCATGCTAAAAAGACGCAGTTTGCCAGGAACTCAGGGGCCAGATTAAGATTCTCAATGCATCTCAAAGGAATTACCATGTCTATAATTTTCAAGAAGAACAAAAATGGCAAAAAAATTAAAACAAACACAAAAACCCCAAAGCAAAGAAATGTAAGAAGGGGGATATTAGGCCAGGCTTTGGTGAAAGGTACATCATTCACTCCTGAGATAATGGCTGGCTAGACTGCCCTCTTTCATTTCTAAAACAAAAATTTTCACAGGTGAGCTATGCATGAGAAATTGTCAACTGTCCTTGGGGCTGTTTTGAGTTCCTATAGCCCAGCCATGAGTAATAATGCAGACAGTGAATCTTGCATATTTTGTGTTTATGGTCTACAAAACCACGTGTGGGAAAATATTTTAATAGATTGATTTGACATAATAAATCCTTTATAAGTGTGTTTTAAATGAACTAAAGAGGACAGATAGTTCTTGGGGAACTACCACATACAGTTTATGAAGCGCATCACAGATTGTAAATACAGTGAACACAAACTGAGAGGTAGATGGAGAAAGCTGGTCTCGGTTGGGGAAAAGAATATGTGTGGGGAAAACAGCTGGTGTCTTCTTCTAGCTCAGAACCCTTGAAATATGAGCTGTGGCTTCCCTCTCCCCACAAGACCCACATTAGTTCTTGAACAAAGCAAGGAAGAATCAAAGGGGTGGAAAGGAGAATTTATTAGGGTACAGAGAGGACAGGATGATGGAGAGACACCCTTGAGTATCCAGAGGCTTTGATTTTAACCCTTTTTGAGGGATTATCTGGTCACATCTGTTCGTGATGCCCTTCTATGAGTGAAGGAAAGGGCCGTTGCTTGTGTAGTAGAGGCCCACATGGGGCCCGAGTGCTGGAGAGGTAGGGTCCGGGTGGTTGGAGCCAACAGGTGCTTTTCATTAATGTAATCAGCCCTCACCTGCAGCCAGGTCCAGCAGACCCGCTGCAGGCTTTTACCACAGGGAGGGAAATAGAACATCTGGGCTGCTATTTGTTTTTCTTATCTTGCGCCTACATTTCAAAGTGACCTTTTGTTCTAGTTCGCTTGAAATGGAAACAAGTTTCAGTTCAGGGCATTTTTCTGTAGTTATTTGTATTTCACAGGCATGTGGACCTCCTTACAAGGAACTCAAGAATTTTAGAAATTCTCAGATCTTGACGAGGATAAGACATCTGTGTCATTATATGCCTTTTCCAGGAAGACTTGGAGAAAAGTGAAGATGGGTTTACTCTTCCCGATCACATAACTCATTGTCGAATAAGCATCAGACTCAGAATCTTATTAATTTTCTAGACAGGCGTGGGGAGCCGGAGGCGGCTGAGACTTCAGTGCCTTGTTTGTTCATTTTGTGGGGGAGGTGGTAATCCTGTCTTGGATGCTAATGAAGAATATTGAGGCTCTGGGTAGAAATGGGATACCAGCCTTAGATGACTGTAAAAGCATCTTTTTATCTCTGAGCGAATTCCAAGACCTAACAGTGAATCATGTTCCACACAAAGCTGTCTCTAATGAAACTCTTGCCAGAACACTGGGTTTCATGCTCACCCGTCAGGGCTAAAGGACTGGACCCACACCGCTGAGACTGGTTATGTGCTAGGGTCACATCCTAAAGCAGGACACGCCATTGTGCTCTGGCATGGCAGCGGTGCACTCACGTTGATGGCTGAGGTAGACAGACCTCGCGTATATTCAAGCGGGCTCTTTCTGTATCTTTTCCAAACATTCCTCCTATTTTTTCGGGCAGTTGCTTTGCATTTGCATAAGTCAGTTTTTAGCCTCCTTCCACCATCTACTTTCTACATGTTTTGGGATTATGACCTGATGCTACGTTTCTGCCCCAAGACGAAGAGGCCCTGTGGAAAAATTGAGTTCTCATAAAATTTCTGATGATAGTGGTGTTGGTGATGATGATGATGTGTTTCCATGAAGATCCAGTTCTTCTCTAAAGGCTGTGGTCAGGCTAGAATATTGTTCTCCCTGCTGAGGAGCAGAGATTCATGGGGACATGAGGGTGCCCCATGAGGGTCTCCTAGGGACCATACCTGGAATACAAAGGCTGTAGTTCCTCTAAGACCTGGACAGTTGTAGGAGGAATCTGAACTAACAAAACTTCCAGGTCACCTTCTCTAAGCTCTCCCTCCTTGGTGGCCAGTGTCTAAGCTCTGGACTCTGCTCTGAGGTCAGGCTTCTCTAACCTGTGCCCTACGTGGTTTGACTAACTCTAGGCAATTACTTGTCCCAAATTGTGTCCAACTTTCTCCGACCTGTGCCAAACTCCTAAGCCCCCGCACAGCCAGCCTGGGTTACTGTCTATCCCTGTGGCCTGCCTCAGGCAAGGCTAGCTGTTTGCGTCCCTAAAAACATGCTTGTTTCTTTTGCTATAGTACAAACACACATTCTTCGATGTTAGGAAAGATGATGTTTGAAAATCAAAACCTAACATCGGGTGGACTAGGCAGTGCTCCTTGTCCCAGATGGGAACCATGAGCTTAGCTGAGAGTTCAAGGCGTGCCCCAGCAGCCTGACGCTGCAGGTTGGGATGGCAGATGGGGTCAGGTGTGGCCAGCTCAGGGCTGACATAGGCCAGTGGAGCAAGGGTCCTGACAGCCTCTAGGGGAATTCCCAGGACTCGGGGCCTTATCTGGACCCTGAGGCAGCAGCTGCTCTTTATCCTGGTCAGGCAAGGCTTCTCTGACTTAGCTCAAAGGCCTGAAAGAGCCACTAGGCCAAAGTGTGCTTCCCTTGCAGAAGAAACCCAGAGTCAAGCATTCCTGGTTTCTGTGTCTAAATAAAGGTCGTCGAGTCAGCTCTTAGCTGCGTGAAGCTTCTGTGGAGTCTGATTCCTCTCAGGAGAAAACACGCCCTCGCCCCTTCCTGAAGGAGCAACCAGCAGGAAGTCTCTACCAGCTCCAGGTACTCGGGCGTTTTTCACGTGCTAGCCCATTAAATTGCATTTGACGTTCCGTAAGTATGTGTTATTGTCAGCATTTTACTGTTAAGGAGATTGAAGGCCAGTGAAGTGAAAGAACTCACCCAAGATCACGTAGTTAACAGGAAGTGAAGCCTGGTTTGAACCCAGGCCTGCTGGCCTCTAAAACCTGTCACAACTCAGAACAGGAAAAGAAGTTCCCACAACGGGGTCTTAATTACGTGGGATGAGGAAGGATTTTTTTCATGTGCGCACACATTAAACACACAGACTTTCCCTAAATAGTAAATCTATTAGTGAATTTCAAACATGTCGTTTTGAAAAGATCAAGGTAGGCCAGTCCACAGGGAAGTGGCTTATGGCATAGAGCGAGTTACAACTTGTGAGTTTTGAGTGTCTGCTTTCTTGGTAATGCTCAAGAAGGTTTTTTCTCTTCACTTAATTACTTTCTGTCCTTTCCTTTGATTTGCCTTATTCTTCATTCCCCCATACTACCATCTTAGTTAAGCTTTTCAATATGATAATACCTTTTCCTAAATTCTTAGGAATATGCTGTTTTTGCCAGGATGCTATTTTGCTGTAGAAACAGAGAGATCACCCAAGTAAGTTTAGATTTGAGAGGAGGCTTTGAAATACTGGAAAGCAAAAGCAGCATCTCCAAAACACCACCACCACATGCTCCTGCCCTCCCCGACCACTTCGCAGCAGCCTCCTTTCCGGGGGCCTTGCTGGCGGGAGCCAGCGCCGCCCCCTCCTACAGAAGGCCCTGATTGCATTAAAGCCATTAATGATCCATTTGTTCCTTCTCCCTCTGCCACCACAAAAGAAAATGCATTACTTGTCGATAACCTCTCTCTTCCCTCCTTTTGTGTTTTATCAATGCTGTAGACTGAGTTGCACGTTGTCACACTGACTGTCATATTGGCTCTTTTAGTGGCTCTGATGTGTGGTTACTCCATTGCCATCGGATAGTAACAGGGCTCAGCGCTACACCTGAGCAGCAGCTCTCCACGTCCCTTAGAACTTCGGCTGGCTTTTTGATGGTCTCAGCTGACCCACTGGGGCAAAAAGCCGGCCATACCTCTGTTCTGTTTCACTTGGGAATAGGCTACTTGCCTCTTGTTTACCTGACAAATATCCTGACACAGACTGAATCCTCCTTTGGAATGACAGGGGTCATGAGCATGTCCTTTCTCCATCTGCTCTTTGAGCATCAGCACCCACAAAACAAAGCTGAGTCCTCAGAGCTGCAACTATCTGTTTAACTGGTTGGGCCTGTTCTACAGTATTTCAGGGCCAGGGTCCTTGGGGAATGGAACTCAGTGTCTTTCTTTGCACAATAAACCCAGTTTAAAATGGTTGCTGCCTCTTCTGCAGGGCCACATGTGGCTTTTTATATTTAAATGAGTGAAAATTAAATTTCAGTTATACTAGCTACAGTTCCAGGGCTCATGGCCATATGTGGCTAGTGGCTACTGTGTTAGCCCAGGGGACACTTCCATCATCTCAGAAAGTTCCAGTGGAGAGCATTGGTCTGGTAATTCATGATAAGAGCTAACATTTTTGAGTATGTGTTATGTGCCAGGCACTGTTCTCAGCGTTTTTCAGGTATCAATTCTTTTATTCCTTACAGCAAACCTGTGAGTTAGGTACTGTTATTTGTCCCACTTATAGATGAGCAAACACAGACACAGAGAAATCATTTCCATCATGAGGTTAATACGTGGGGCAGACAAGATGAGCACAAGTCGTTTAGTGCTATGGCAAAGCTCTGCGCCCTCGTGCTGGATTGCTTCCTACGTCAGGGGCTTTAAGAGGAGCCTGAGCCCCATACAAACTTTGATTCAAATAAATGCTTTTATTTAAAAAGAACGAAAGATTTTTAATCTAGTAATGGCCACTTCTTCACCCTCAGCAGCCCCGACCCTACTCTGCAGATGGTTGATCTTCCGCTGTGCAAAAGAAACGGGGCAGAGCACCTGGCTCCCTCAGCCCCTTTCTTTGTTACTTGAATGCTGCCCTGTTTCTTCATCATTTTGTGTTCCCCTCGTCTCCTCCTGGGAAAGGCAAATTCCTTCACCAGCATGCTTGACCTCATTCTTCCCTGCCTCATGCAGAAACAAGCTGCTATTATTAACTCCTTTTTTCTCACCAACTTTCATTTTTCCTTCCTCTTAGATTCTTTGTCTTTGCAGAAAACGTAGGCAGTTCCTCTCTCCCCAACTCCTCTATTGAAATATATGCCAACCTGACTTCTAGTCCTTCGAGACTCAAGGCAGCACCTGTCCAGGGGGCCCTCAGCACCATCGGCTCTCCTCGCCCCAGCCAGGCTAGTGCCCCTCTTTGGCCTTCCCACAGCCTTCTGCCGACCACCACTGCAATGCTTTCCACACGGTGGTCGGCTGTGCCTCTAAATTTCTAGCTTGTCCACTAAATTGTTTACTGCTTGAGAGCAAGGGTCAAGTTCTCATCATTGCTGGGTCTGCCCAACTAGCACAATGGCACAATGTGGGCACTAAATAAACTTGGATTGGAATATAGCCATTTAGTCTAAAAGTGAAAAACCAACAAACAACCTACTCACAAGTGCAATATTTAATATAATTTAAGAGTGGGAGCGGATTTTGGGGATGTATAAGCTGTGTCAAGAGCCCTTCAGATTCTAGAATGGTTATGCTAAACAAATGTATTCCTTCTTTGATATTGGCTTCTGGTATTTTATTCTTAACTTTTTGAAAATTTTATCTACAATTCTTATTTATTACCAATTAGTCTTTATCTCTGTGATTTGGCCTATGTGTCCACTGGAAAAAAAAGACCTAAACACATGCAATGTTTGTGCCTTGATAATTCATTTTTTTTGAAATTTGCAATATGTGACATTAATGACTCTTCTATGAAATTCTTTCACTTCAGCATTACTTCTTTGGTCAAATCACTTCTCCTTAGTCTCAGTCTTCTTGCCTAGCTTCTATTTTTCTACCATTCACTAATTATAGACATTCTTTAAGCTGTAGGATATTTTTTTCTCTTCCTTTATGATGCTATGTATTTCTATGACTTTATTTTCTCCATGGAATGATTTTTGTATTTTTATTCCAGTCATGTTCTTCCTTGGCATCTCTACTTTATGTCCTACTGATTCTTTTTTTTAAACATGCTTTTTAAAAGATTTTATTTATTTATTTTTAGAGAGGCGGGAAGGGAGGGAGAAAGAGAGTGAGAGAGACATCGATGTGTAAGAGACACATTAACTGGTTGCCTCTCACACGCCCTCAACTGGGGACCTTGCCTGCAACCCAGGCATGTGCCCTGACTGGGAATCGAACTGGCAACCTTTCGTTTCGCAGGCTGGCACTCAATCCACTGAGCCACACCAACCCAGACAGTGTCCTACTGATACTTAAAACTTCATACTAAGTTCATCATTTTTGCTGTTAAACTTGTTTCTCCTCCCAATTTTCCAAATTCTTCCAATAGCATCCCTATTTCACATTACCATATTTCAACTTCAGATTCATCTCTAATGCTTTTGTATCTCCAACCCCATATACCCAATGAGTCATTATATCCTATTGAGTTTTCCTTTGAAATTTCTGTGACTTCTACTCCTTTCACATAGTCGCCTCCCTAATCAAACCCTTATTTAGCTCTCGGCTATACTATTGCAATAATCTTTGAGCATCTAGCCTCCCCTGCCTTCCAATACCTCTTTACACCACTGCCAGAGTAATCTTCCCAAACAACTCTGATTATGTCTGATTATGTCTTCTCCTTATTCAAAGTATCTCTAACGACAGCTCCGTGCCTGTTTAATAAAGCCTGTATCATTTGCTTGATACTCAAGCACCACATCTGACAATTTTTCTTTGCATCTTTACCTCCCACTGTTCTCTGGCATATATGCTGAACTTCTTCATTTCCCAATACACTTTGTAGTCACTTACCCTCACCCTTTTTTGTATATTCTCCTTCTGCTTAAACCTCCCTCGCCCTCTTTTTCCCTCTTCTCTACCTCCTATGTAACTGAAGTGTTTTTTTTTTTTTCAATGCTCTGTTCAAATGCCATTTGCTCCAGGAAGACTTTCCTGATGACTTCAGGCAGGGATGACCTCTTGTGCTGTAAACTCCCGCAGCATTCCATCTGGGCCACTGTGAGACACACTGCCTGGTGTTTGTTACTGGGCCACGTGTCCAAAAGGAAGTGGTAGCTCCCTGTGTCTGACTGCCTATCTAATTCATCTTCCTATTTCTTAGAATCCTTTGCTCAAGGCAGATGCTGAGTCAATATTTGCTGGCTATGGGAAGTCCATAGCTTTTCTTGCTGAGCTCCTGTTGTCCAGTATTTGCATTAGCATCCCCACAGTGAGAACTTCTGTAGGAATACAAGGGGAAGAAACTAAAAATCTGTCATTTAAATAATGGTAAGAAGCTCCATCGTATGTCTTCCTTTGGTTTCTCTTAAATTCATTTTGAATGGTAACAGAGTATATAGATAATAAATAAAAAGTTGAAGAGAAGACAGTTAAATGTTGATCTTGACCTTATTGCTAGCATTTCTGTAATAGGCACACATGCTATTTCTCAGTTTCTTCTGCAGTGATATTGGCATCGCTGTGCTACCTCAGAGGAGCAAGCCATGGTGATAATGGCGAATTACCTTGACATTTTAAAGCGTAAAGACCATGTGGCCATCACTCCAGCCCACTATGCTCTTTTCTCTAAGTTTCCACGACACTTCTTGGATACCCCACTAACTTATACCTGTTGTGATTGAATGGGTCTCAGGAAACATGTGACCACATCCTAATCCCTAAAACCTGGGAATAGTAAGTACCTGATATGGCCAAAGATGTGATTAAGGATCTTGAGACTGGAGCTTATCCTGGATTATCGTGTTGGCACCAAATGAAATCACATCTATCTTTGTAACATAGACACATAGAGAAGACATACACAGAAGGTCAATCAGTGTGAAGATGGAGTGATGCCGAACAAGGCAAGGAGAGCTAAGGCTCGCCTGTGCTCTCAGAAGCTACCCACAGGGGTGGAAAGACTTCCATTCCAGAAGCCCTAGAAGGAGTGTAGACTGACACATTGATTTGGGGCTTCTGGTCTCCAGAACTGTGAGCGAATAATTTTCTATCGTAAGCCACCACAGTTGTGGTAATTTGTACGGCAGATCTAGGAAGATAATACACCTATGCCATCCTGTGATCCATAATATACTCATGGTTAATATATGCACCCATGTTTTGGTTTTCTTATGAGCTACTTGACCACTGTACTTGAAACGTTTTCATTCAAAGACTCTACTGTGTGTCAGGTACCTAGTTCCAAGGATAAAGAAATTATTAATATTTCATTCCTGCCCTCCAGAAAGCAAGAAAGTCAGTTGTTAGGGAGGTAAGAAAGTCTAAGTGGGGAGAAGCGTAAGGAAGGTTTCCTGGAGAAGGTAACGTTTAAACTGATTTTTAAAAGTTGAGTTGGGATTAACTGGACTGGGGGCTTAGAAGATAAAACAATTTTAGGCAAAGAGGAAAACATGAGAAATGTCCTAGCAGCCAGATCTCATGACATATGTCCGTGTGGGAGAAACTACAGAGTCGTTGAAGAGGCTGGGGTCAGGAGTTGGTGGAAACCAGAGCTGGAAAAATGAGAGAAGAGCCAATCAAAGAAGGCTGAGATCAATGGGTTTTCATCTTCTACTTAAACCGCAAATAATGGCAGTACGTTTAACCATATAGTACAGAGATTTTAAAGCCTTTTCATCTCATGGCCCACATGAAGTAATTAATAAAATTCTGCAGCACACCAAAAAATATATTTTTTGCCAATCTGACAGAAAAATAGGTATAATTTGATTCATTCACACTGGATGGCTATTGTGATTTTTTAATTTGACATCCTAAGGGAAAAGAGGTCAGTGCCCCTGACTAAATATTCAGGTATTGCATGTTTTAAAAATTCTTGCAGTTGTCCTGACCACTGTGGTTCTGTTGGTTGGAGCATCTTCCTGTAAACAAAAACATCACAGGTTCAATTCCTGATCAGGGCTCATGTCCAGGTGGTGGGTTCAGTCCCCGATCAGTGTGCGTACGAGAGGCAACTGATCAGTGTTTTTCTCTCACATCAATGTTTCTCTCTCTCTGTCCCTCCCTTCTCCTCTCTTTAACAAAATCAATAAGCATGTCTTGGCTGAGGTTTAAAATAAAATAAAATAAAAGATAAAAATTCTTGCTGCACACCTGCTGAAAATCTTAATATAGTAGGTACTTTCCTGAATGACTTTGTATTAAAGTTGACATAATTTATAATAAAGGCTATTAGCATTTTTATACAAAATGTTTCTTACTAAATGGATGTTTGAACCTGTGGATTTTCATCTCTGAGAGTGAGGATAAATAAGAAGTCAATAAAATTTACAGATACATGCTTTTAACTACAGGACAATACAATGAATATTTTACAACTTGCTACCTTTCAGATTGCTTTTATGGTGTCCATAGAGCAAGATTGTTCTGTGTATGTGTATTAATTAAAAAGCTCTTAGTAACACGATGAAAACTTCAAATGTTATTACGAAAAGCGAGGACTTCTTGTTAGAGGAAAGCAGGTGTCATGATTTACCTGGTTCATCTTTTACAGGGAAAGTTGAAGATGTTCAGGCAATGAGACACAATCCTACTCAGGGAGGCGAGCTGTCTGCATCTGGTATGTTTCTGGCTCTCATGCCACTGGCACTACAGTCTTTGGACTGTATGCAGGATGCAAGAGAAGCAAGCATCAGGTGACAACTGTCCTGGCAAGGAACGCCTTGCCGATAGCAGTACCTTAAACTGAGCACTTCCTGGATCGGCCCTGTCAGGACTCGGCGTAGCTGATCTGTGGTGCCAGCTGAAATCAACCATGTTGCAAAAAGATATTTGCCAATACCTACGGTCATGTCAGCACAGGATTTTCAACCTCTTTCATCTCAAGGCACACATAAACTAATTACTAAACTTCTGCGGCACACCGAGAAATATAGTTTTTGCTGATCTGACAAAAACATAGATATCATTTTTATTCATTCACACTGGACAGCTATTGTTGTGTTGGCCACTGTCATTTTTTTACTTGACAATCTAAGGGAAAAGAGGTCAGCGTCCCTGACTAAATAGTCAGGTATTGTATGGTTTAAAATTTTTTGCAGCACACCACTTGAAAATCACTGTTAGCAGTTTAGAAAATACCCTACATGTAAAAAAATCTACATGTGGGCATTTTAAACTCAGGCAGTGCAAGTTTCTAGGAAATGTTCACTGTGCTTTGTTTTGTGCTTTGCCAGGCACAATTAAAGGAGACACAATTTCTGCTTATTAAGGCCTTAAAGTTTTGCTGGGAGAGAACGTGATAAGACACTTGGCAATAACACATAATTAGATGAAGCATAGTGTGACACTTGCAAGTCCCATAGTGGAAAGTCCTGTTGGGTAACCAGACTTAAAAGTCAAAGAGGCTGGACCGGGTCTCACTCAGCTTCGGAGGACTGGATTTGGATGATTGGTGTCGTAGGAAAAAAACAGCTTGAGTGGAGGGACAGTGTGGGAATTCATAACAAATGAGTATTTTTATGGATTGAAAGACCAGATTGACTGGAGTGGAGGGTTCATGGATCAGAACAATGGGGTGTTTTGGGTACGTAAGTTGGATCCAGATTGCTCAAGGTCTTGTATTAATTTTCTGTTGCTGCCGGAACAAAGTACCACAAATTCAACAGTTTAAACAACATAAAGGTAGTGTCTTACAGTTCTATAGATCAGAAGTCCAGGGCTTGATTGGCATGTCTGCTCATAGGTGTTGGTACAGCTGGGTTCTGGGGGAAAATTTGCTTGCAGGCTGATTCAGGTTGTTGGCAGAGTTGACTTCCGTGTGCTTATAGGACTATGGCCCCTGTCTCCTTGTTGGCTTTTTTTTTCCTCAGCTTTTAGAGGCCACTTACACTCTTTGCTTGTGGTCCCCTTCCTCCATCTTCAAAGTCAACAATGGCAGTTTGAGTTTTTCTGGTATTTTCAATCATTTCTGTGTTTCTCTATTCTGCCATGTCTCCCCGGTTATCCTGCCCTTTTCTTCTACTTTTAAGAATCCACGTGATTACAACTGTATAATCCAGGATAATCCCCTAAACTCCCTATTTTAAAGTCAGTGGTCTATTTGTAAAGTCCCTTATAAAGTAATATATTCGAGTTCCAGGGATTGGGTGCCAAAGCTAAGGACTTTGAATGGCACCCGAAAGGTCACTGAGAAACAATGCAGGTCTATGAAGAGAAGAGAGGTATGTGGACACACGAGGCAGACTGATGACATGGCACTCCTTCCAGCCAATGTTACTGAACTATTTGTGCAACCTTGATTCACAGGAGAGGCTGAGCAGAACATAAGGACTCTCTTTGTTAGACCCAGGAAATTCCGTTCTGACCCAAACTTGCAAACTCCACTCAGTAAAAGAAAATCCCTATAGCTAATTGTACTTACCCTCCTCAGGGGACAGTTTATCTAACACCTCCAGTGGGGGAGGGCTCATCCTTCTCAAGACCCATGAGATTTATCAAAATATTTCTTCTAAGCATCTGCACGTGCTTTTTTCTTTTTTTTCTTGAGAGGACTTCTTAAATAAATACTATGTCATTATCTTTCCAGTGCTGTTTGCACCCTGTGTAAAGATCAAGACCTTAGGCAGCCACCTGTCTCTGCCCCCCAGCCCTAAACTGGCTCTGGTGATATTCATTCATTTATACGCTCAGGGGCACTCATGTGCAGATGTGCAGGCACTGCTGCAAGTGCTGGGGGTATCGCAGTGGACAAAGCCCCTTTGCTCATGCAGCTGACCTCCACATGGGAGAAGATGATCAAGAATCAAGAATTAGAGAAATATATATCCAATGATTCAAACGTATAGAAAACAATGAAGCGGGTTGGGAGGACAGAGAACAATGGGTGAAGATGTAGGCAGCATTTGAGCAGACATGGAAAGAAGGGAGGGTTTCAGTCCTGTGGCTGTCTGGGATGAGTGTTTTGGATAGAGGAAATAAACAGCAAGTGCAATGACCCTGAGGTGGGAATGTGTTTGGGACATTCGCAGGAAGAAAGTGGGTCTGCATGGCTGGAGCAGGGAGAGTGAGGGGTGGGGTTTGCTGGGAAAGGAGGTCAGAGAGGTGTGGGCAGTGCTGGAGTGGTCGGTCGTCACTGGTCTGCCCTAAGCAGCCTTCTACAACGGGGCCTGTCAGCTCTTACACACTTTTTGCCAAGATTTTAGTGTGATCACTATATAGAAGGATTTATTTTTCTCAAGAAATTTGGATCAAAGAACAAAGTAGCATATTTCAAGTTCTGGGTATGGATTGCTGTGAAAAATTAACTTGTTATATGCATTTATTGACTATTGTTTATTATATAAACAAAGCTGCTCTTCTTCTATAATAAGAAGAGCTGGTAATATTGTACCTTTCTTATTTTCCACCCTCAACATTATTATACAATAAAGAGCCGAATATATAATACACTGCCAAGAGGGTAATGAGCAGGATTCAATCACACATTTAAATGAATTAAAAAAAATCTGAACCATGTCCAAGTTCTTCCATCTAAGCATCACTTAAGAATCTGTTTGTTCAGTTGAGTTTCGTCTCTGCAGCTGCCAAGCCACTTCAGTGCTGCCAGCTCGACTCTGATTGCAAAATAAAGGGTGGTCACTTAACAGTGGATGTGAAAAATAGGAGAGTTCTGTGAGAAGACCGACTTTACCAGAAATCCTGATAACAGAAAACTGGGGGATTCCCTCCTATGCTCACCTTTAGCCTGAGGGCATTTGATTTTGAGGGTTTCTCACCTTCTCCACATCTAAGCAGTCTTTGGTGGGGTGTGTGTTCTTTTGGAAGATGGATGCACTTTGCTGCAGTTTACATTCATAAATATTTTTGTATTATAATACATTGTCAAAACAAATCTGTGTTTTCCAATTGCATGTATGTGAGTGTATGCCTCTTAATCTTTTGTCCAGCTTGAGGTAGAGCACAAATAATTTCCTTTCCTCCTTATGGATTTTTTCTCACAGTATAGATGTGTGCAGAGGTGAGTGATGAGAAATAGGTAAATAGATGGTCATATGATGTGTGGGAACAGCTCCTTTACTTTAGTGGTTCTGTGTCTTCATTGGAATCTGTTTTTTTTTTTTTTAAAGATTTTATTTATTTATTTTTAGATGAGGGGAGGGGAGGGAGAAAAAGAGGGAGCAAAACATTGATGTGAGAGGGAAACATCTATCAGCTGCCTCTTGCATGTACCTGACCATGGATGTGCCTGCAACCCGGATGTGTGCCCTGACTGGGAACTGACATCCCTCATGTTGTGGGACGACACCCAATCAACCAACTGAGCCACACTGGTCAGGCAAAACCTGTGGTTGTTTCTAGCATTTTCAATGGAAAATCCCATCTGAAGCTTGGTACTAACTACATCAATGAAGCGTGGAGGGAGAGTCAGTGTGGTCCTATTGTGGAAATGTGGTATCGTGACATGGCTTCACAGTCAGACAGACCTGGGCTGATGTTCACCAAGTCTCATTACTTGTCAGCTGTGTGACCATTGGTGGTTTTCTTAACATCACTGAGTCTCCATTTCCTATTTTGTAAAATGAGGGACAATGTCTACTTCCTAAGGTACATATGAGAATCACGTCACATGACATAAGTAAGTGCTTAGTGTCGTGCTTGCACCTGGTAAGTGCTGTAGAAATGGTAGTCATCTTTATTATCATCATTTTTCTTTGGCTTGTTTCATTTTCATGGCCTAGCATATACACTTGGCCTAAAGCAGCTGTCTTTCTGGTGCATGGAAATGCAGGCCCCTAGAGGATAGCTCATCAAAGCCTGAATCTCAACACATACCTTCCTTTGCATTTCCACAATATTTTTCTCTCTTCAAGTAAACCTGGAGAAAACATTTTGTTGCTTGCTGTCTGAGTTGGCCAGCAATTCTAGTTTCCAGGGAGATTGTAAATGGATGTATTTGTGTATGCTGATTTAGAAGAAATCCCTGAGGAATTCTTCAAAAGAAACAGAACATAATGGAAATGTGTTTTCTTTTTTCATAAGCCATAGAAAATTTGTGTGTGTGTGTGTATTCTTATTGATCTAACAGTTACTTAGAAATGATCAGGCAAAATGGAAAGATTTGCTAATGAAAGATTTATGTCCCTATGGCTGCAATTTTGTATGTACTTTCAAATTAATTTATCTGGGGTTTTGCTACTTAGAAAAGCATTTAGTGTGATCTGGTATTGAAATTAGGATATTCTATACCATCTGCAGTGCTTGATGTAATTCTCTAGCTCTACTATGGTTACATCACAAAGACACTGGAGCCGAAGTCTGTTTTTCTAATCTAGAAAATCCAAACGCACCCGTGCAGTGTCTATCCTAGATAGGTATTCAATATTGGTTAATTGATAATAAAGGTCTCCTCCTGGTACACAGCTTCCATTAGTGCTTGAGGCAAAGAATTGTATTTTAAAAATTATGGATTGCAGAGCAGAGGATGTAGCTTTCAAAGGCTCTTGGTTCTAATTCTGGATTGACCCAAGACCCCATCAGGCATTGACCCAGGCCTCGATTAGTCTCTCTGTTTCCACCCAGTCAACTGTCAGATGGGAAAATAAAACTGATATACATTGTAGCCTCATAAGGAGAATTGTTGAACTAAAGTTTTACATATCAAAATGTTGAAAATTTTAATTTATAACCCAATGTTGTTCTTTCTACAGAATACTCCTATTTTTCACATCCATGGTTAAGTGACAACCCTTTATAATCAGAGAGTTGAGCTGCAGAATGGAAGTGCCTTGGGTCGAGGACTGATTATTTCCTTCGTTCTTCACTCATCATGCATTTGTTCAATGTTGAGGGTCATAGTGTGATTTAAAGAACACATGTTTCAGGGTCAAGAAGATTGGAGTTTGCGTTCAGGCTCTCTTACTAGTCTTGTGATTTCTATGGATGTAGGCTGCTGTGATGAACACATGAGAACACAGAGGGGAAATGCCTGCAGTGTATTGCTGTACAAACATAACTTCCTTTCCACTTACTTTGTATGCCATGCATCTCATTGCAGGGAACTAACTTAGTCTTTATTATCAAGAGAGTTTACAGTCTAGATGGGGGATAACAAAGGAATAATTATAATACTAAGACTGAGCAACAGATGTTCTGGTTTATTCAAAGTGGGTCTGTGGATATTGGTGTGAAAGAATGGGTGGTTCAACAAGAGCATCTAAATGCAACATGGTTGGCAGCCAACGTCAAAGTCTTGGGCTAGAACTACCCTTTACCAATGACTTCTTCGCCAATGGCCAAGTCGTAGTGAGACCACAAAAGCTAAATATCGCATAGCTATTTGCTATCAAAGGAATTATATTTAGTCATATATTAGTTGTGTTTGATTAAGTATTAGTAAAGGGTTTGTTTTCTCAGCTATTCCTAAATAGATTAAATGGCATATTAACATGCTTCTAATTCCATCTTTAATATTTTTAATTCAAAATGTATGCAATGGGTTGGGAGTGCTGGGGGACGTACCCAGCCCCCATAGGCAGATTTGTTACCACCCCATCTGCCACCCCAAATGCTAAATCCAAGGAACACCACTGCTTTGCAGTATGTTATGTTTTACAAGACTTTGAGGAAAGAGAAACACAAAGAGATAGTGACAATCACTGCAGGGCTAGAGAGACAGAGAGCATAAGGTTAGAGCTAAAACTTCTGAAAAGCAACTGGAGTGTTGGAAAAAAGGAACAGAGAGAAGAAGTGAATACATTTACCAGGGAATTAGTAAACAGGCTACAGGTATTCATGCAGGCAGAGAGCATATGGAAAAGAGGGAGATGAATCATGGAAGAAGACAGCCAGTATTACCACTTTATTTTATCTTGAGAAGTGTGTATGTGTGTACATACACACAGATGTGCACACACATTGACTTTTTTCATATATACGCATATATACATACACATATATACATGCATATGATTAGAGGGAAAAAACGTTGCTAAGTCCAGTCCATACTATATGAGAGGAAGATGTGCTGCCTGGAGGTTGTCGTGACAGTCGACATGTTCTGCAGGGCTGTATCTGAACTATGTCTTGCAGGGAAATTCTTCAGGAATTATAAAGAGAAAATTATAGAACAGGGTTAGGTTGCAGAGAGCTAAGACCTGTAAAAATATGGTAATTTCCTTTACTTTCTGGCACTTTTATTATCCCTCACCCTGACTTCTTGGACTCGTGACTTGCTATCATGCCAAGTGATTGGTGTTGCCAAAGTCCAAATAGCTTCTGGTATTGATGTCTCTTGCAAGGGTGACTGTAGAGGGGGAATAGGAGGTCTGGAGACATGGAGGTTTTCCAAAGAGTGTGGCATGGCAGGTTGGAAGCTTCTGCAACTTGGGACTGTGGAGGTAGGGAGAGGAGAGCAAACTTGTCCCTGTTTCTGACAAAAAGTATCCTGTGTTATTAAATGTAATTGTAATACTGAGGACAGGGTTAAGGGGAACATGTGAAACAAGTGAGGGGTGGGGTGGAATTAAACAGGTAGGGCCTGAGACTGAACCAGGGAGGGCCCAGAGCAGTTGAATAAATGGCTGAACCTGGAAGGCAGAAGTTTCAGAGAAGGTGGATGTGCTCGAGGCTGGAGGATGGCCAAGGGTGTAAATGCTCACCAGTCTCCAGGTGGGAACCATCTGAACTTAGAGCTGAGCAGCCAATGCAAGGCCAGAATCAGAGCAGCAACACCTGTGTTAAACCTAAAGGCTAGAGTTGTGTTAGCCCTTCAGGAGCAGGGTCTGGCAGCACACCCCCCGGCGGTGTGTTCTCTGCCCAGCTACCTCAGCAAGCCAGAATACCTACACTCAGCCCTGCTCAAACTTTGTGGGAATCGTAATCCAGCCCAGAACCTTGGAAAATCTCCTGACCATGATGCCTCTAGATATAAAAGGAAAATATAATTAAAGAAAGAATGTACATCTGAGAAAATGTAGATGTTTTACATGATTAGATATATAAATATATTTAATGACCTCAAAGAGTTAAAGGAGTAAAAGTATAAAACAAGCACAAGAGCTTATAAAATAAAAATATTCAATAAGATGTTTTGACTCAAGAATGGAATATTGAGAAAGAGAACCAATTAATGAAAAATAATGTTGTTGAAATAACAAAACTAAACATAATGAACTGAATATAACTGAAGACTGAATTATTGTACCATAAAATTGAGCTGACCAAGTACTAATGTTATTTAATATTTAATGAATACTTACTATGTGCCTGGCATTATTCAAACATTTAACATGTATTATTTCTTTTAATCCTTGCAAGGATTATATATCCTTATTGTATTGATTTAAGAAACCAAGGCAAAAAGAGAATATTTGCCAAAAGTTCCTCAACTAGTCTTAAATTCAAGGAGAGCCCTTGTATTGGTCA
>VMDR010014286.1:0-23760 GCA_007922815.1 Macrotus californicus | reverse complement strand
CCCCATTAGTTCATGTCCATGGGTTGTACATATAAGTTCATTGGCTTCTCCATTTCTTATACTATTCTTACTACCACTGTCTACTTTGTACCTACCATTTATGCTTCTTATTCCCTGTACCTTTTCCCCCATTCTTCCTCCCCCTCCCTGCTGTTAACCCTCCATGTGATCTCCATTGCTGTGATTCTGTTCCTGTTTTCATTGTTTGTTTAGTTTGTTTTTGTTTTTGTTTTTTAGGTTCGGTTGTTGATAGTTGTGAGTTTGTTGTCATTTTACTATTCATAGTTTTGATCTTTTTCTTAGATAAGTCCCTTTAACATTTCATATAATAAGGGCTTGGTGATGATGAGCTCCTTTAACTTGACTTTATTTGGGAAGCACTTTATCTGCATTTCCATTCTAAATGATAGCTTTGCTGGATAGAAAAATCGTGAATGTAGGTCCTTGCCTTTCCTGAACTTGAATACTTCTTTCCAGCCCCTTCTTGCCTGTGAGGTTTCTTTTGAGAAATCAGCTGAGAGTCTTATGGGAACTCCTTTGTAGGTAACTGTCTCCTTTCCTCTTGCTCTTTTTAAGATTCTCTCCTTATCTTTAAACTTAGGTAATGTAATTATAATGTGTCTTGGTGTGTGCTTCCTTGGGTCCAACTTCTTTGGGACTCTCTGAGTTTCCTGGACTTCCTGGAAGTCTATTTCCCTTGCGAGACTGGGAAAGTTCTCTTTCATTATGTTTTCAAATAAGTTTTCAATTTCTTTCTCTTCCTCTTTTCCTTCTGGCACCCCTATGATTTGGGTATTGGAATGTTTAAAGTTGTACTGGAGGTTCCTCTCCTCATTTAAAAAAAATATTTTATTTATTTATTTTTAGAGAGAGGGGAAGGCAAGGAAAAAGAGAGGGAGAGAAACATCAATGTGTGGTTGCCTCTCATGTGAACCCTACTGGGACCCGGCATGCAACCTGGGCATATGCCCTGACTGGGAATTGATCCAGCCACCCTTTGGTTCGAAGGCTGGTGCTCAATCCACTGAGCCACACCAGCCAGGGCTGTCCTCATTTTTTTGAATTCTTGTTTCTTCATTCTGTTCTGGTTGACTGTTTATTTCTCCTTTCTGGTCCAAATCATTGATTTGAGTCCTGGTTTCCTTCCCATCACTGTTGATTCCCTGTACATTTTCCTTTATTTCACTTTGTATAGCCTTCACCTTTTCCTCTATTTTGTGACCATACTCAACCATTTCTGTGAGCATCCTGATTACCAGTGTTTTGAACTGTACATCTGATAGGTTAGCTATCTTTTCATCACTTAGTTGTGTTTTTTCTGGAGCTTTGATCTGTTCTTTTGTTTGGGCCACATTTTTTTTTTTTGTTTTGTTTTTTTGTCTCAGGGGCACCTGTTATGTGTAAGGGGTGGAACCTTAGGTATTGGCCAGGATGGGACAACCCATGTCACTGCACTGTGGCATTGTATGTGGGGTAGCGGTCCGAGAGGGAACAGTGTCCCTTGCTCGGCTCTCAGCCAGCTTTCAGTCACTTCCTCTGTTACTTACTAGCAAACTGGGCCCTTCTGATGCTGATTCCTGGATGGGTGGGTTTTTGTACATTCTAGGACCCTGTGGGTCTCTCCAACAAACTCTCCTGTGAGGCTGAGAGTTTCTTCCATCACTGCAACCCCCACAAGTTTTTTTCAGTCTGAAGTTTTGAGGCTTTATTTCCCCACACTGAAACCCTGGATTTCGTGGTCTGTCTTGCTCCCCAGTTTTTCCTCCCAGTTTAACCGCATGCAAATGTGGGACTGCCCAGTCTACCAGCCGCTGCCTCTCCCAGTCCACCAGCTGCCACCTTGCCTGCCCTGGTCCTCCAGCCTCTGCCTTGCCTCAAGTTTTCTCTGCCCCAGTAGCCCATCTCCATCCCTCCTACTGGTCTGGATGAATGTTCCTTTAACTCCTTGGTTGTCAGAATTCCATACAGTTTGATTTTTTGGAAGTTCTGGTTGTTTTTTTTGTTTTAAATTTGTTGTTGTCCTTTTTTTAGTTGTACGAGGAGGCACAGTGTATCTACCTATGCCTCCATCTTGGCCGGAAGTTATCTAAAGAATTTTTTTGAACCCCTTGAAAAAAAAGCAGCACTTAGCAAGA
Source organism: Macrotus californicus (assembly GCA_007922815.1). Taxonomy (NCBI): domain Eukaryota; kingdom Metazoa; phylum Chordata; class Mammalia; order Chiroptera; family Phyllostomidae; genus Macrotus; species Macrotus californicus. Next base: position 21,625 of record VMDR010014286.1, on the reverse strand, counting down.
CTCCATCTCTGAGCTTTATCACCCAAGGGCAGTTATCCTGCTGGAGTAAGAACTTGTGTTCTCCTCTCCATGACAACATGGATCCCCTGCCATTGTCCAAACTGCTAATTTGAGGATGCACTTTCCCTCCAGGCCCAAAGGTACTGGAAAGGAAGGGCTTGCCCTTAGAGGACCCAACCTCCAGGAACACAAGCTTCTCACCTAGGTTGACTGATGTACATGACATGTTGTGACTGAGATTCTCCACAAAACCATCCCCTATTGTCACAGTCCCGGCCGGTAGGACTGCGTGTTGTTGTGGAATGCTGGTCCTATATCTCTGGACAAGTGATGAACAAATTCACACGGACTAAAGGAATCGGGTGGAGAAAAAGGGATGCATGGCCGGTCTCTCAATGATCAAGAGAGAGGGGACTCGACCCTTTGCTTCCACAGGCTTTTATTGATATTCTAGTTAGATTACATCAAGGAGGGTCCTCCTTCACTATGCTCAGGTTGCTTTAGGTGGTTACCATAACAAAAGAAAGAATGTTGCTAATCCCTTAAAGATAAAGGTCATTTGCAAATGTAAAGGGAAAAGGTTGAACTGGTTACACCCAAACTTGAGAGGTAGATAACTTCAGCATAGATTTTGGGAGGTTACTTTAAAGATATGCAGTACACACATGTTTCCTCAATTCAAGGTGAGGGAGTTTTTTAGCTAAAGCAAGTCTCAAAGCGGCCTAGGTGCAATGCAGGCCTGATTCCCCATGGGAGATCTATTCACAGATGTTCTCTGCATGCCAAGTGCGTCTGTCTGCATTCAGAACCAGAGCTGAGCCACAAGATCACATCACACATGGATAGGTTCCCTATACCCTATCAACAGAGAACAAGAGCTGAGATCATAGGCTTTATCATTCATAGGACTCAACACTTAAGAGCCATAGAACTTTAACAGCTAAGTTATAGGTGTTCCTCACCCTCAGTTTCTTCATCTGTGACATGGAATAACAGTAGCTCATTACAATAGTACATGTCTCTTTGAATAAGAACCTAATTTGTATCTTTTTCCTAAAAATATGTTTGAGAAATAACGTACTTGCAGAACGTGGAGGTAGTGGCCTTACAGCCATGGACATCCAGGTGCATTAAGAAGCACTCTGAGATTGAATGTCAGTGAAAATGGCAAATAGGCTCAGCAGAAATCCACGTATCCTCACAGTGCACAAGGGCACTGGCAGAATCTGTCTCTAAACATTTTGGAACTCTGAAGTCGACTGACGCTTGCAGTGTGTAGGAGAAGGCTTGGGCAAGTGGTGAATCGTGTTGGAGTTTGGTCCGTTTTAGCTGTCAGGGTAGTGGCATTCCCCGACGCCCAGCCCTGTGGTGTGCAGCCACGCACAAGTTCTGGGTGCAGCTTCACACAGCTTACAGGAGCCAAGATAGATGAAAACACAAATGAAAATAACCCTGATTCTCTAAATTACTGACTGCTGCTCCTGATCATAAAGGTGCAGACACAGAGATAGTCAGCAGTGCTGCATTCTTTACTGTCATTGTTACACCCTGCCTCTTCCAGCTGAAGCAACCTCCAGGGCATTTTAAGAGCTGACATTTGTTTTAGAATCCTGTTTTTCCCCCTTCATATTTTCCTTTCCCTCCCTTTGGGAGGCAGACATTTAAGGGCTAGCACATTTAAAAGCAACCCTAGATACAGAGGAATCTAGAGAGTCATAGTACATACTCAGGAAGAGGTGCAGAATCTGAAAACACCTGAGAAGACCTTAAGTTTACTCTTCAGGTTGATCTCCAGCAAGAGATACCCTACACTAAAAATGTTAAAACAAAAACCAGTATGGTGGAAAAAAATCTGAGTTCCAGAGTTAACACATTTGAGATATAAATGTCCAGTTTTCAACAACAAAATCACAAGGCATATAAAGAAACCAGGAAGTAGGGCACACTCAAAGGAAAAAATAAGTCAGTAAGAAGGATCTCTGAGAAAGACCCGATAACACACTTACTAAACAAAAAATTTAAAGCAACTGCCTTGAAGATGCTCGAAAACCTAAAAGAAGTTGTAGACAAAGTCAAGAAAATGATGTATGAAAAAAATAGAAATAGCAATAAAGAGATAGAAAATAAAAATGAACCAAAAAGAAATTCTAGAGCAGAAAATTATAATAACTGAAATGAAAAATTCATGAACGGGATTCAAAATTAGATTCGAGCAGGCAAAAGAAAGAATTAGTAAACTTAAAGGTTGGAAAACTAAAACTCTTTACTCTGAGGGACAAAAAGAAAAAAGATGGAAGAAAAGGGAAAAGAGCCCAAGGGACCTGATAGGACACAGTCAAGTAGACCAACATACATTGTGGGGTCCCAGAAGGAGGAGAGAGAGAGAATGGAGCAGACAGATTATTTGAATAAATAATGTTTTTTTTTTAATATTTTATTTATTTATTCTTAGACAGAAGGGAAGAGGGGGAGAAAGAGAGGTAGAGAAACATCGAAGTGAGAAAGAAACATCCATTAGTTGTCTTCGTATGTGCCCTGATTGGGGATCGAACCTGGAACTCAGGCATGTACCTTTACTTTGTGGGATGACACCCAACCAACTGAGCCACATTTGAAAACTCCCCAAATTTGATTAAAAAAATCATGATAATACACTTCCAAGAAGCTCAGTAGAATCCAAGCTAGGAAAACTCAGAGACCCACACCAAGACACACTAGATTCAAACGATCAGAAGCCAAACACAAAGAAAAAATCTTGAAAACAGCAAGAAAGAATTGACTCATCACATGCAAGTGATCACCAACAAGATGACTAGCAGACTTTATCAGAAACTTTGGAGGCCAGAAGGGAGTTGGTTGATATATTCAGGGCACTGACAGAAAAAGAGCTGTCAAATACGAATTCTATATCCAACAAACCTGTCATTCAAAAATGAGGGAGAAATTAAGACATTCTCAGATTTAAAAAATGCTGAGAGATTTTTCTACCATTAGACCTGTTCTGCAAGAAATGCTAAAGGCTGTCCTTCAGGTTGAAATGCAAGGACACTAGACAGCAGCCCAGGAAATAAAGATATCTGGAAAAAGTAAATGTAAATATCTGGACAATCATTGAATAGTATTGCTGAAACTTTGGTTCGCAAGCCCATTTTTTGTTTTCTACGTGATTTAAGAGACGAATGTATAAAAACAATTATGAGTCTTGCTTTTGGTCACATAGGCAGGAGGATGAAGTTTTGTGATGCTGTAACTGAGAGGAGGCGGTAAGGAGGCTTCACAGGGGGAGGATGTGGGACTGTTAGAATTAAGCTGGTGCACGTTAAACTGGTAGTGCCGTGACTCTAGGATGCTCAGTCCTGCAGGACAAAAAACATGCTGGAGTTGGAGGGTGGCGATGGCTGCACAGCAATGTGAGGGTGCTTGATGCCCCGGGACCACACATTTAAGTAGTTAAAATCGTAACTCTTATGTTATACACATTTTACCACAGTTTTTAAAAATAACTATTTTAAAATGAAAAAAAAAGAAGTATCCTATGTTCTCTGAGGAGACTCTTTTCATACCTCCTCTCTCTGTCCTCATTCTTCTCTGCTCCACTTCAAGGGGGGAGAGTAGACAAGTGTATACTCATTATTCTATGTGCTTCCACGAGCGGCTTCCTCTTAGCTTTTTTATTCCTGTCTCTCTTGTGCTCACTTCTTTTTGTTTGTTTTTAAAGATTTTGTTTATTCTTAGAGAGAAGGGTGAGGGAGGGAAAGTCTCCTTCCCTCTCTTCTGAGGTGAGACTTAGAAGTAATTTACCTGATTTTCATAATTCTACTTCTTGTTTTTTAAGATTTTATTTACTTCCTTTAGAGAGAGGAGGAAGGAGGGAGAAAGAGGGAGAGAAACATCAGTGTGCGAGAGATACATGATCAGTTGCCTCTCAGACCTGGCCTGCAACCCAGGCATGAGTCCTGATGGGGAATCTAATTGGTGACCTCTCACTTTGTGGGATGACGTCCAACCCACTGAGCCACACCGGTCAGGGCTCAATTTCAGTCACTTCTGAAGAGACCATACTGCCAGCTGCTGCCTCTTAATCTTAAGGAGCTATGCAAACTGAAATTCATTTTATGATTATATGTACTAAAAGACAGGCAAGATATTTCTACATACTTGGGTGTTTACATATAGTCACAGAGGATGGGAGTGAGGGAGTTTTTAGGTGGTATTAAACAGGAAATGTCACGATGACCCTGTTTCTGACAGAATGAGTTTCCATTTTCAGCTCCTTCCCCAAAGCAGGAAGTTCTTTTTCCTACCAAAGAGTGAGCTAGATAAACCCTTTCCTCCACCCCAGTTCACTAATAGTTCCACAGGGCAGAGAACTAGGGAAATAAGAATGGCCGATTGTAGGGTCACAACTCTGACTTCAGCCCTGGGGCCACTGATGCAAAGGAGAGGGAAGAGGAGAGAGCCTAGAGGAACAGAAGAGAAGGTGTGGTGTGGGGGAGGGGATTGGGGGGGGAGGGAGGGGGAGAGAGAGAGAGAGAAGGAGGGAAGGGAAGGAGGGAGAGGACAAACAGGAAGGAGAGGGCACATGCTGGGAAATAAGCAGCAACAGACCTTTGGTGGAAACAGAAGCAGCAGGCTCTGGAACACTGTGGGTGAGGACTCTGTACTTAGATTTGGAGCAGTCATCTGCGCAGAGAGGGAACTCAATACAAGTAGTATCAAGTGCTCTGACAACAAAGCAGCATCCATTAAGAAATTGGACATTGAAACCAGAATCCCTGGGAGATTATTTATAACATTTTAGTGTTATTTTCAGGTTAACTGTACAGATATTCACTGCACGTAGCTCCTGTTCTATCTGAAGGAATCTCAGCAATTCTCAAGGAATCCCTGTGTTGTGTTCATGAAGTCCCAAGGGTAGGGCCCTGTACTCAGTGGATGCCTTCTGCCTAACTATTATGACAAAAAAATCCAGAACCCAATGTGGGCAAAAACAGATGACTGGCCCTGCTCTGCTCTCAGCATGTGCCTTAACTCGGCCCTGTATGCTCTGGTTATCCTACCTCACATTCCAGTAGCAACACCTGTGCGATCGCTGACTTGCCACTAACAGAAAATCCCTGAAATGGCACATTACATACAGCACATGTTCTGTTTTTTTCCCCCACTACCACAAACTATGCAGTTGAGTTTCCCACATTTGGGGAAATTGCAGGGGTCAGCACATCCAGAGTGCAATGAATAAGCCTTGCATGGAAATACATTTGGAAAAGGAAGGAGTGGGTTTTTTTTTAAAGTTTTAATTTATTTTTAGAGAGAGGAGAAGGGAGGAAGAAAGAGAAGGAGAGAAACATCTATACACCAAGCAGAGAAAAACATTGATCAGTGTATGCACCCCGGCAGGGGACTGAACCCACTACCCAGGCATATACCTCAACTGGGAATTAAACCAGCAACCGTTTACTTTGCGGGACAATGCTCCAACCAACTGAGCCACAGCAGTCAGCAGAGGAAGGAGTGTTTTTAGTAGCCTGATGACTGTAGACATTCTTCTTTGATAGCACACTCAACTAGATATGGTTTCTTTCAGGTAGTTGCAGTGCGGAATCTGACCTTGTCAATGAACTTCTCAGACTCTGTCACATTACAGTGGGTTTATCTTGCACTTTGCATGGATCTTTTACCCACCGTGATCTTGTAACATCATGCATTGGTTGTTTAGAAAATGAGTTCACTGAGATATGCAGATCTTTCAAATGTTCTTACCTTTTGTTATCCATTATCAAAAATTACATTTGTTTCACTGCTGATCTCATCAGAAAAGTCTTTACGTATTTTTAAATTGCTGTTTTTCCTTCAGAGTTCAGATTTAAAAATTAAGAACACATTCTTCTCTTTGTTTTCCTTGAAGTCAGACTCACTTCAATGATTTGCAGGAAAACACCGGCTAAATGCCCAAGTGTGAATGTTCATCCTCCGTGTGACTGTCCATCAGTTGTTCTTTTGAAAATGGTGTTTCATGGAAAAAGCAGCGAGTTTAATTCATAACTCAACAGCCACCCAAGCGATTTTCCTCAAGGCAGCAGCATACCTTGGCAGGTCACGCGCTTTAGGCATTCTTCCTGTTGGTAACATAGAATACTAAACGCCATGTACTCAAGGGCTGTGCAAATGTCCACAAAAAGAAAAGTCAAATAATGTCTTAAATTGTTATGAAAATAGTTTCGACATCATGAACCCCAAGCCCTTCCCCAGACTCAGAACGTTGAGCACTGCTGCCCTATCCTTCAACAAAAGCGTGGTGCGTGCTTTAACCTGAAGGGGGAGCTCAAGGCTTTCCGGATCTCTTCCCTCCCTCTCCCCCCTTCTTCACCCACCATCCCCCACCTAGGAACCAAAGAGGCCACTAGGGAAGACCCCAGGGACCCTCACTTTAGAGCTTAAAGTTCTCTCATTCTGGATGATACCCTCACTTGTCTTCATTCAGTTATTATATGACTCACGCATCGACATTAGGTTCCAAATACAGTCCATCTCCTTTGTTGTTCCAATTACCCAAGATCCAGTGGCCCCTTCTTAGGGGTTCCACCCACATGAGGGGTCCAAATGGGGCTTTCTGTTCCTGGAGAGAGGAGAGGGCTGGAGCTCAACAAAACCACTGGAGCCACTGCTCTTTGTCACGTGGGATCACTATTAAAAAAGGGCCCTGCACAGCGTGACAGAGGCTGTTCCCTGGATGCTGTCAGCTCTCCATCCAGACCCACACCTTCAACCCCCTGTCTAAGCCCACTGTTGCCATCGGAACTGGGTGCTCTGAGGACACAGCGCTTCATTAACACCCCCATTAGTCTCCAAACCACAGCCTGGGTGCCAGAGAGTTGGCCTGAAGGAGCCCCTGGATCTGCCACACACTGGTCCTACCCCTGGCCCAGACCCCTCTGTCCTCATTGTGCTTTTCAGCTTCTGGGCCTCACCTGGGCTGTGTGTCACTCGACTTCAGGCGTCCTTGATGGGCAGTCTGTGGGCACCCATGTCCAACTCAGAGGCTCCACAGGGGACTCTTAGCTCTGCCTCTACTTGTTACCTTTTTCCTACCTTTTTCCTAGTTCCCTGTTTTATCAATGTCCTATTTGGTTTTATAGCTCTGTATCTCCATTTCTCGAGTTTATCAATTTTTTTTAATGTCTGTTGTTTGTTTTCCATGTTATCTTTCTACTTTAATTTCCTGTATGTTTCTTTAAGGTAAAATTTTTCTGCTTTTTTTCCCCTTAATTTTTATTAACTTTTTAAATTGGAAAAGTAATAAAAGCATATGATAAAAGTAGAAAATAAATAGAGGGTATACAGTGAAAAGCAAGCAAGACCTCTGGTCCCCTAATCCCTGTCTCCCAAGGCCATGGTGTTAGCAGCATCTTATGTTCCCTCTAGAAGCATATGCCTCCCCTTTTATTGCAGTGACAGAAACTTACTATGCACACAGTCCGGACCTGTTTGTGTTCTTCCGAACTCTGTATCTCAGAGATTATTTCATAGCAGCACACAAAGAGCTACCCTAATATTTGTAAGAGCTGCACAAATAACATGAATTATGGATGTACATAGCGTATTGAATCTGTTCCCTTTTTATAGAACACACCGGTTATTTCTGACCTCTTCATTACAAACAAACCTCAGTGAAACACGTATTAACACACACACACACACACGTGGGAATGGGATCAAGTTCTAGAAGCAGAACTGTGGGGCCAAAGCTAGCCACTTTGAGAATGTTGGTAGATGCTGTCACATCGGCCTCCGCAGAGGATGCTTTCTGTCACGGGTGCCGAAAACACTGTCCCCCTGTGTTTTCTGCTCGTTTTACAATCATTTTTTGACAGGAAGAATCATGGGGTTTTTATGCAGGTAAATTAATTTGTATGTTTTGCAGGTAAATTCAGATAAGACTTTTGATTTTTGTTTTCTGCTTCAGTCAGGTGATTTCCAGTCTAAGGTTTATTTTGTTTTAACTCTTCTATGCTTTCTTCTAGTCACTTTGGTTTCAGTTTTTACATGAAAAGTTTTTAATCTAGCTGGAACTTATTTTGAGAATTGGGATTGAGGAAGAGCTTTATTTTTTCCCAGATAACCAACTACTAGTTTTGCAAGTAGTATTTATTAAGCAATTCCTTTTTTCTCCACTCACTTTAAATGCCGCCTTCATCACGTAGATCCCATAGCAATTTGCATTTATTTCTAGGTTCTCTATTCGGTTCTATTGATCTGTCTGTTTAGTCACATGTAGGACCAATCCATTAAGTAAACATCTGTAAAATACACTTTATTCTGTGTTAGGAGCAACTCTTTCCTCATTCTTTTTTTTTCCTCAAAATTTCTCTCACTACTTCTATAGGGATTTTAGTATATATTGTTCTCAAAAATATTTTTATCTTATGGGGGTCACAATTGTGGATCTACTTAGGAAGAGTTACTATCTCTCTACTACCACCTCATCCGATTCAAAGACAAAGTAAGCCTTTTAATTTATTTACATCTTCTTTTGTGTGTCTCAGTAGAACTGTAGTTTTCTCCAATGTGCATACTTGAGCCTGTATATTTCTTGCTAAGGTTTTTTTGCAGGCATTTTATACTTTTTGCAGCTTTTACTAAATGGAATATTTCTTCCACTCAATAGTCCACCTATCTATCTCCTTTGCCTTGAATTTTGACTTTCATTATTTAAAACAAAATTAAGTCTTTATTTTTTGGTGTTAATTGGGTGTTATTTTACTTTTAACTCCTTAATGTTTAATTTATTCTTAAATCCTTCAATCCATCTAGTTCATAATGTTAACTTATTCCTCGGACTTTAGCTTTTTGCCTCCTTTATCCCAAACATGATTTATAAGCAGTTGTCAGTTTCCCTGTACCAAGAAAGTACAACGTGTACTTTCTATGTTGTTCACGGACACCCATAAACCACGTTTCACGTATGGTGACAGACAAACAGCCCCTTTCTCGAGTGAGAACTGACTTTCAGTCAACAGCTGAGTTCTGGCTGAACTGCCTCCGCGGCCTGAAGAGAATGATTTCGCAATTATTTGAATATTTTGTTGCACTTTTGTGCTTTTTCATGTAAAAGAATGAACAACTCTAAAATAAAGAGGGTTTATTCTACTCGTAACACAAATGAGACAAAGACAGAAGTATTACTTGTGCCCCAAATTTGTGACTTGCTAGGCTCAAGCACGTAAAACGTGTGCTCACTAACAGTAGCTAAAGGAGGGGCATCTGTTTTTGTCTTTGAAGTGATGGAAATGCTCTAAAATGAGCTGTGATGATGGTTGCCAATGTCTGTGAATACACTAAAAAAAAACACTGCCTTTTACATTTTAAATGGGTGAATTGTATGGTATGTGGCTCATAGTCCCTCCCCTGCCGGATTAATCCTGGATAAAATACACACACATCCCCTGTAAATTATACCTCACAAAGTGGATTATTTTTATTTTTCAATTACAGTTTACATGCAATATTATTTTGTATTAGTTTCAGGTGTATATAGCATAGCGATTAGACAATTACACACTTTACAAAGTGTATAAAGTTGATTTTTTTTTAAGTTGGAGGAAAAAACATAATTTCCATCTTTAATAGCAAAAAAAGCAAACAATTAATTAAAAAGTGAGCAGAGAAACCAAATAAGTATTTTTCCAAAGTAGACATACAGATGGCCAACAGGTACATGAATAGGTGCTTGAATCACTAACCATGAAAATCAAAACCACAATAACGTATTATCTCACATCTGTTGGAACAGCGATTTTCAAAAAGATAAGACACAGGGGCTGGTGAGGATCTGAAGAAAAGAGAACCCGTGTGCACTGTTGATGGGAACGTAAACTGGTGCGGCCACTGCGCAGAAAAGCATGAAGCTTCCTCAAAAACTTGAAAACACTACTTCAGAAAAATATATGTGCATCACCATGTTCACTGCAGCATTATTATAATAACCAAGATCTGGAAATGACCTAAGGGTCACTGGATGAATGGGTAAAGTGCCGTCGATGGATGAGTAAAGAAGACATTGTGCGTGCGTGTATTATATACGTACAATGGAATCCTATTTAGCCATAAAAGGGAATGAAATATTGCCACATATGACAGTATGGATGGGCCTTGAGGACATTACACTAAGTGAAATAAGTCAGTCAGAGATAGACAAATACCATATAATAGCACTTATTATACAGATTCTTAAAAAAAAAAAAACCCAGCAAGCTCAAAAAATAAGATCAGATTGGTGGCTCCAGGGAGGCATAGGATGGGGTGGGCAAAAGGGGTCAAATGGTATGAACCTCCAGGTATAAAACACATGAGTCATGAGGATTTTGCACACAACGTGGTGACTATAGTTAATTACACTGTGTGGCACATTTGAAAGTCTAAGAGAGCCCTGAGTGGCGTGGCTCCGTTGGCTGGGTGTCTTCTCGCAAAGCAAAGGGCCGCCGGTTTGATTTCCGGGAAGGGCGCATGTCTGGGTTGAGGGCCTGGTCCCGACTGGGGTGCGGGCGAGAGGCCACCGACTGATGTTTCTCTCCCACATCGATGCCTCTCTCCCTCTTGTTCTCCCTACCTTCCCTCTCTCAAAAATAAACAAATAAAATCTTTTATTTAAAAAAATGGCTGAGAGAGAATTTCTTAAAATCCTGATCACGAGGAAACTAATTTTTTATAACTTAGAATGGGAATGCGTGTTTGCTGGACTTACTGTGGGCATCATTATGCAATGGCGTTGACCTCTGACCAACAGGAGGGCTCAGGGTGCCAGGGTCCAGGACCCCCTCCTCCACAGACACCAAGGTCGAGGTTCGCTCAGGTCCCTTATACAAAATGGCACAGAAGAATGCATGCAGTAGGCCCTCTGCATCCGAGGATTCCCTACCACAGATGGAAAATACTGTTTTTGATCCATGGTTAAACTCACAGATGCAAACCCGAGATATGTAGGGCCAACTGTATATTTACTGAAAAAAATCCATATATATGGGGACCCATGCAGTTCAAATCAATGTTGCTCAAGGGTCAACTGTATACACACACATTAAATCGAGGTGCTGCACACCTGAAATTAATAAGATGTTATATTTCCATTACACCTCAGCTAAAAACCGAATCTGATAGGTAGCTCTGTTACACAGGTCTTTAACTGTAGCACTGTATTTTCTGAAGTTGTTAGTTCCTTTTGAATCACGGGTCTTCATTTGTGTCTGCTAAATGGCTAATGTTACATTATTCCTTAATAACTTACCAAATTCCTCAGTAGGACTATCAATATATTTATTCTGTGCCTTATGTATTCTTACGACTTACAGCAGCCTCCTAATTATTAGATTCACTGTTGTAATGTGTAGCTGTGATTTCTGTCCATGGGTATGTGGGGAGTCCAATTAAAGTTATGTTGATCACATCTTCAGTTTGGGAACAAAAGCTTCCTGTTACCTAGTTTATCTCTGAAATGCTATTTGTGTATGCATTTTCCTCTTCATTCTTCCTTCACACAAGTCGTCCTCTATATGACTTACTATTTTTCTTAGCATCATTATTTATTGTTGAAATGGGACCTGAACATAGTTTGGCATGAACGCAACACAACTTTAGAAGCTCTTTTTATTTGACCAATATAAGCAGACGTAAATACAAAATCCAGGTGTAGGTCCATCTCCTTACTAGGTATAATACAGGAAATGCTCTCCGTGACAGGACATAATTCAGATGACGCCTGCACTGATTCACATGTAATCCCTGACAGTTCTGACGATGCTGATTCAGAAATATTCTCGTTTTCATTAGGGATGCCATCGTCTTGCTTCGACTGCAGTTTAAGAGTTTCTGAACTTTCATGTGTAATGGGTCCTTCTTTATCACTGGAAACAACAATTGGTTCCCGTCACTGTTCACTTAAAACAGGCTTTTCTATTGTGTTCAGTTTATCCTCATCCTTTTGACCAGGGAAGAATTCCCCAAAGTATCGGCGGGAACCGAGCTCTCAAAAGTCTCAGTGACTGAAGAGCCACGGGTGACGTTGGGAACGGCACTCAAAGCCAACTCCTGGCTATTAAGTGAGCACAGTTCAGTCAAGTCTCTTTCTACAGGTTCGGGTGTAGTTTCTTCACAGAGTTTTGTGTCTTTATAGTGGTTTCGACTCTTCAAACTCAGAGGATACTGTTGATTCATTTTCTTGTACTTTTGTCTGTTCTGCTGACATATGAAAAAGTAGAATTGCCCTGGCTGGGTGGCTCAGTGGATTGTGCTCCGGCCCGAGAACGGAAAGGTTGCTGGCTCGATTCCTGGTCGGGGCTCATGCCTGGGTTGTGGGCCAGGTCCCCAGTGGGGGGCACATGAGAGGCAACCACACATTGATGTTTCTCTCCATCTCTTTCTCCCTCTCTCCCCCTCTCTCTAAAAATAAATAAATAAAACCTTTAAAAAAATGAGTTTACACACAAAGAATTAAAAACCTCTTGGAGAAATGAACACTGAGAGAGTCAACCCCCAGATACTAGATATTTACACCATAATTGGAGATGTTATAATATTGGAAATTCTCTCAAAATGGAAGTTTCTCATATGTGTGTATTGCTCGACTTTTGTAAAATTAACTCTAGTACTGCTGTATAAACTAAGATGTGTAATACTGATAATTTGCTTTTTTCTTCTCTATTCTCCTGGTTTAAAACACTATTGTTTTAATTTCCTAGTAATTATCATTTCTCCTTAATCTGATGATCTCTCTGTGTTTCTCTCCTCCTGTCGCTGTTTTATTTAATACAGCATTTCTTCTTCAGAAAGGCCTGAGGTGAGTGTGGCCAGAGGCATCAATGAGGAGCCACAACAGGAAGGGGGGAAGCCTTGTGCTGGGCAGCCCATCTGCACCTCATCCTTCCTTTTACTGAAAGTTCACCCTTCGTAAGGATGATTCTAAAAGCACACAAACAAATAGGAAAAAGCCACACCCTCACCTGCCACCTACCTAGTCCCAGGGGAGTCTCTGCGCGCACGTGGCACGTGAGTTCCTGGCTCCATCTGTTGATTCCTAAAATTGTATCACGGCGGAAGTGGCATATTTTGGAGTCCATGATCTCCAGTGGCCATAACTGCTGAATCTGGGGCAAAACAAAGCCTGGCACAGCCAGCAGGAGAAGTGAAGGAGAAAGTCCCACAGAACCGGATGCTGGGAGGACCCACGTGGGGCAGATGTCCATGGTTGCTGGAGAGGGAGGCATGGCCAGTCTGCCACCAGGACTCTGGAACTGCTTGCTCATACACCAGCCTCTGATGAGTTCACTTCTCCCTCTGTCTTCCTTCGCAGCAGTCACAGGAGGGAATTCTGCAGGCATGTCCCCTTCAGTACAGTCATCCTGAGTAGGATTTTTGAGTGGGGTAAGCTGAACAGCATGTGAGACTTTTTCTGGAGGGCACTTAGAATGACATCCAGACGGGTGGCCCACGAGGCCCGTGGGCCTTGGCCCCACAAGGCTTCTCAGTGCAGTGGGAGGTGGCTGAGGCAGGGCTTTACGGAGCCACTGTATCCCTGAGGGAGAGCAAGGTGCCATTCTGGAGAGACCGGAGTCCCGAGAAGGTACAGTAATCCACCTTCTGTTCCCAGTCCACACACCTTCCTTGACCCCCTTTCCATCATGGGGCCCTCCCCTCGACCTATGCTCTCTACTTCTTTCTCCTACTTTATTTTTCTCAGAGCACATTGTTACCCACTCGTGTGTTTGGACGTGATCTGAGCCCCATCACAAGATAAGTTCTCCATTCCTGGGGACTTCGGCTGGCTCACCTGGGCACCCCAGCACCAGCACTGGGCCTGGCCTAGGGCAGTGTTTGTTCTGTGAATGAGCGATATTCACAGAACGATTGATTGCAAGCCACTTCCTCCCACCAGATCTCACCACAGTGGGCACCTCTGTGGACCATGATGGGAGGGGGGGGCATCTCCCATGACTAGGCCAATCCTTTTATGACTCCCCAACTTCTCTAGGTACTCCTCCTCTGGTACTCTTCAGTCAACAGGAAGGCTGTGCTCTCTGGCTGTACCACTTTCCTCAGACCTTGGACAGTCTTCTTCATCTCTCTGCTCAGGTCAGAATGTTGGTAAACTGACCCAAGAAGGTTATGTCCAGATGCTCAGAAACTGGCTGGCCACCCTTGACCTCCCAGGAAAGGAGCTTAACCTGCTGGGCAGTGGTCCAGCGGGAGCTGCTTCTCTGGTGGTCTTCAGAGAAGTTGCTACTCCAGCTGGCCTTGATTTGGTTCTCTGGCAAATTAGATGTGATATCTGTGTTTGTATATTTATCTTTATTCATCTTTTAAAAGTTATTTTATTTTAGCCGTGGCTGGTGTGGCTCAGTGGTTGAGTGCCAGCCTGTGAACCAAAGGGTCGCCAGTTCGATACTCAGTCTAGGGCACATATGTGGGTTGTGGGCCAGGTCCCCAGTAGGGGGCGCATGAGAGGCAACCACACATTGATGTTTCTCTCCCTCCCTCCCTCCCCCTCTCTAAAAAAATAAATAAATAAAACCTTTTAACAAATAAAATAAAATAAAATGTATTTTATTTTAAAAACAATTAGACTTTATTTTTTAGAGCCGTTTTAGGTTTACAGAAAAATTGAGTGGAAAGTAGAAAGTGTCTTACCCCCCTTCCCACTCTGTTTTCCCTATTACTAACATCCTGCATTAATGTGACACATTTGTAACAATTGATAAGCCAATGGTGACACATTATTGTTAACTAAAGGCCACAGTTTACATTAGGGCTCATTCTTTGCGTTGTAAGTTCTGGGAACTTTGACAATATGGAGTGACACGTATCCATCACTATAGCATCACATGGAACAGTTTTACTGCCCTACAAACCCTCGGGGCTCTGCTGACCTATCCTTCCCCCAGTCCCTGGCAACCACTTGTCTTTTTAGTGTCTCCATAGTTTTACCTTTTCCAGAATGTCATCTAGTTGGAATCATGCTGGATGTAGTAGCCTTTTCAAACTGGCTTCTTTCACTTAGCAATATGCATTTAAGGTTTCTTCATGTCCTTTTGTGGCTTAATAGTTTATTTTTTAAAACACTGAATAATATTTCATTGTGTGGATATACCACAATTTATTTATTCGTTCATTCACCTACTGAGGGACATCTTGGTTGACTTCAAGTTTTAGCTGTATTTATTTATTTATTTATTTATTTATTTATTTATTTATTTTTCCATCACCATTTATTCCCCCCATACCGCCTCCCACCTCCACCCATCCCCCTCCCACTCCGCAATTGCCACACTGTTGTCTATGCCCATGAGTTCTTTCTCTTTTTCTCCTTTTTTGCACTATCCCTCCACCCCTCCCAACCCTTCCTAAGGCTGTCCTCCTGCTCTCTATCTATGAGTCTGTCTCTATTTTGCTAGTTCACTTTGTTCATTAGATTCCACATATGAGTGAAATCAAATGGTACTCAAGTTTTGCCTTTAAACGTATTTACTTTTCTAAAGATCTTATTTATTTATTTTCAGAGAGAGGGGAAGGGAGGGAGAAAGAGAGGGAGAGAAACATCAATCGATTGCCTCTCACAAACCCCCAACTGGAGAACTGGCCGGCAACCATGAGCCCTGACAGAGAATCGAACCAGCGACTTTTTGATTCACAGGCTGGTGCTCATTCTACTAAGCTACACCAGTCAGAGCTAAATTTACTTTTGACTACATTTATTTTTGAGCCATATCTACTGTGAGGATGAAGACAATTCTCAGCAACCAGACAGTCAGCATTCCAGGAAATGTCGACATCACTCTGAAGAGACGCACAATTTTATTGTGAAGGGCCCCAGAAGCACCCTGCAGAGGGACTTCAATCCCATCAATGTAGAACCCAGTCTCCTTGGGAAAAAAGAAGAGGCCCCAGGTTGACAGAGGGTGGAAAAGTAGAAAGGAACTAGCACGTTCACATTACCTGCTGCCCTGTACAGAATGTGATCGAGCGTGTTCCTGGGCTTCTGTTACAAGATGAGGTCTGTGCAGCTCACTTCCCCATCAACATCGTTATTCAGGAGACTGGTTCTCTTGTTGAAATCCAAAATCTTTTGAGTGAAAAATATCTCTGCAGGGTTTGGCTGATGTCAGGCATTGTTTGTTCAGTATCTCAAAACCAGAAGGATGAGTTAATTCTTGAAGGAGATGACATTGAATTTGTATCAAATTCAGCCTCTTAGACTCCACAAGCCACAGCAGTTAAAAACAAGGCTGTCACCACTGACAGGTGTGGCTCAGTGGATTGAGCGCTGGTCTGTGTACTGACAAGTCGCTGGTTCAATTTCCAGTTCAAGCCACATGGTGGGTTTGCAGACCAGGTCCCCAGCTGAGGGTGTGCGAGAGGCAACTGGTGGATGTTTCTCTCACTCTCTTTCTCCCTCCCTTTCCATCTCTCTAAAAATAAATAAATAAAATATATTTAAAAAAACCAAGGATATCAGAAAAATTTTGGATGGTGTCTGTGCTTCTGAGAAAGGAACAGTTCAGCAGGCTGATGAATAAGATGTAAGTTGTCCAGCTACAGAAGCAGCAAGATGTTGCAAACTTCCTCAGACTTACTTGTGATGTTTTGAGGATGCAATAAAAGCTATGTATCGATTTGGGGAAAAAAATTCTTTTTAATTATATAATTGAAACCTACAGTATTCATTTCCTCGTTACCATTCCTCCGCCTCCGAGTTCACCACGTTCCGCATGTGCATCTCTCTACAACTTCCTACGCATTCACAGACATTCGTGTGCACAGAACGCATTAACTGCCTACTGCCGTGTAACAAAGTTACTTCAAATGGAGTAGCATCAAACAGAACAGACATTTAATATTTTACTGTTTCTGAGTGCCAGGAACTTGGGAGTTGGGTGCATCTGACTCCGTTTCTCAGGCGGTCGGAGTGAAGAAGCCCTAGTCATCTGGAGGCTTAGACCACTTCTGTGCCAGCCCACAGGACTGGGGGCCCGACGCTGGCTGCTCCCCGGGGCTGCCTGAGTGCTCCCGCGACGTGGGATGGCTTCCCCAGCGCAAGTGGGTGGCCGAGGGAAAGGGGCCCGTGGGTCTTTTTCCACCTGGCCCCAAGTCCCACACAATCACTTTCACACCCGCTGTTAGGTGCACAGGGTACGGGAAACGCACGAAGAGCAGGAGACAGTCCCTGGGAGCTATTTGGGAAGCTGACCATCCTATACAGCAGTTCATGGATTTGTTTTATACTTCTTGTGGAAAACTTATATTTGGAAAGAAAGGAAAAATTTTAAATTACTTCATTAATTTAGCTTTTAATTAAATTTTAATTAACTTAAAGTTAACTGATACACACAAAGTAAGCAGTATTAAAACAAATCCAATGCTAGTTTGTAGCAAACAATCTGTGTTGAGTTTTAACCCTCATACTAATGGAACAATAAAATTATTAAATATGAATATATACTATGAGGGTTTAAAATTTGTGTAAACTTAAAAGTATGTTATGCTTGGATGTGACAACATTGCGGTAATAAGTTCACTTCCACAATTTTAAAATCTTCTCACAAAAACATGTGACATTTTTACAATGCTAGATATGCTCTACGTTTTATTTTTCTCTTTTTTAAAAACATCCCAGTTCCCCACACTCCGATTTATGCAAGGCTTGGGCTCATCCATTCGACCTGGGGCACTGGTCTTCGGATTATTTACAAACACGTTTGCCTTACAACAGCGTCTGCGGGCCCACACGCTGCATGAGGCCCAGGCTGCGGCTCTAATGGGTTCTGAGATGCCACGTCAAACTGCGCAGGATGGAGCAGAGAAAAGATGAACCCGGTGCAAGGTTCCTGCAGCAGCGGCCAGAACAGTCCCGGAAAGGAGCTGCTGCAGGCACACGCGCAGGGGTCACGAGGACAGTCGGGTCTGCGTCTCCCAGCCCCACCCCCACGCAGCGCCTGAGAGCCTCTGTTTACTGTCCTGGCTTCACAGAGCAGAGATATCGATCTCGAATGAGTACAAACTTTAGAGTACAACAGTGTGATCATGCGGAAGAAAACTCACGTCAAAACACCTGCGGCGTCTCCCATGTCATAGGTACAAATGCCGCATGACCTCTGGTCTGGGTTCTTCCCCGCTGCTGCCCTTGGCAGTCACACGCCCGGAGCCACACAGCGGGTCTTGAGAGTTCAGGAGACGCAGACATTATTTCATCGCATTGGAAAGGGGATCTGGGACCAGAGAAAGTGGGGACGAAGGGAGGCGAAGGGGAAAGAGAATGACTCAATCGACACACCTGAGTTCCTACTATGTGCAAAGCTTCATGTCTCCCATAGTATGCGTCATTGTTAGGTGTGCTTACCTTTTATATTTATATTTGTTTGTTTTTGTATAGTGTTTGTCTCCCACTCCCAGACTCTAAAATATAAGCTCCCTAAGGCAGGAACTGTGTTTTGTGGACTGAAGCAAGGAATGTGTGCTGGATTAGTGCGTGAGAGCCCCGTGCTCATGGGCAGTAATAGAACACGCCCGCTGTGCACACACACACACTGGGCTCTGTGCAGCCGCTCTCCTTGTTGGGTAGGCATTAAGAGTACCCCGTTTAACAGATGAGGACACCCCGCTCAGAGGCCATGAGGCCTGCCGAAATGGTGGTGCTGGGCTTTAAACTCAGGGATTCTCTCTCCTGGGTCTGTGGTTGAGACTAAGCCTCCTATTTCTACTCCAGGAAAATTATAAAGACCAGTTAGACGTAGTCTCTGTTCTCTAATCACAGATATGCTAACTGAGATGAGATTCGGAAATAAGTCAGAACCCACCAACTCTGAACCCACGAGAAGAAGCATGGCAGAGAAGTGGGCAATAGGTGTTATGAGTTTGCAGCAATTGGAAATGAGGCCGACAGAGAAAGACAAACACAGGTATAAACTAGCAGAATGGCTGCTGAAGGGTGAGAATGTTTATACTTTCCATTTCCTACTTTATCTGTATTTTCTAATTTTTCTACATGAACAAGTATTGCTTTTGTAATATTTTTGTAAAAATATATATTTACCTTAGGAAATTTTCCTAAGGGAAACATTTAAAAAATACATTTTCTTTTTTTTTTTATAAGGGATAAAAATACATTTTCTAAGGCAAATTTCTCAGACAAGACTTTTCCCTGTCATTTCCATTTGCCGCCCCCCCCCACCCCGCAAAAGTTATTTTGGATAACTTTTCAGTGATGTTTTATGCATATACGGGCAAATGATATCTATATCTTAAAATTTTAAAAATCACATTAAACTAAACCTTAACCTAAGGAGTCAGGAAAAGCTGCTGAGGAAGGAACTGCACCTCAGGCTGCTTTCCAGCCAACTCCAATAAGCAGGGTTGGGACTCGGGTGGGTGGGTTCACAGTTGCTTCAGGCACAAAAACACCGGGGATGCCAAAAGCCTCAGCAATCAGAAGAAAATGTGTTTTGAAAATCAAATTAATGCAAGGAATCCATGAGAAACAAAAGGACCACATTTTACACAAAAACAGAACCATTAAAAAGAAAAGGCAGATCCAGTTATATGGGACTGAAATTTATATAATTGTGGAGGGTGAGAGTCTGATGTAAGAAAAAGATTATAAAATTTCAAGTCAAAAATAGGTAAGAAAGCAAATATTTATTTAGGAGAAAATAAATAACAACAAAATATAACTTTTTAAAACCTAACCTATACCAAATACCACAAAATACAGAAAACATACTTTTTGAATAACTGCCTGAAATGCTTCTACAATACATTTTCCCTATAGTTTTGAATAAAACTTTTGGAAAACCTGTATCAAGTGTCTTTCATATATCAGCTGTGAAAGATATATTATAGTTTGTGCCTACAAACACAAGAATCTGATAAAAATTCTATTTCACATGATTACCATTAAAAAAAAGTTCCATTCCACATGCGCCCCTCCAGAGCATCTCCCAACATAGCAGCCGACTTTTTCAGAGTCCAGTAGGAGACCCGATCACCTACGTAACACCTACCGTTACCCAGCGGGAGGGTGCAGCCCACAGAGGGGACCCCACAGAACACCGGTGGGGATCAGACATGCCACCCTAGAAGATGCCACTTTGGCATGAGGACTATTTTGAGCAGAAGAAAACTAAGAAACTGTAGACAGAGAAAAAAGCTCTCTGCCTTCCTCCTACCTGGCTGAACATACGACATGAAATTCCACCGGTAAAGGCTTCTGTTCTCTGTCCGGGAAGCGGACAACTGTTAGACTCTCAATCACTGGAGAGGACTCCAGGCTCTTCCCAGCTCAGAGACAGCACTGAAGGAATCTACGTAACAAAACTGACCGGAACAACCCTTGTCTTCCATTAGTTTCCCGATATAGTCACCTCCCCGGAGTGTAAACCCCTTTTCCTTTGTCCTGTTACTTCTTCACAAGTGTGATCTTCCGTGTAAAGACAATGTAAAAGCCCAAATTTCCATTATTCCTTTGAGTCACTCATCACCGAGTCTCTCCTGTGTGAATGCCGTGCTGCATGTGTAAGTAAACTCTTTTCTTTTCTCCTGTTTTCTGTCTCTTGACAGCTTAATTTCTAGGGCCCTGGCTGCAGGAACTAGGAGAGTACAAGAAAAGGATTTTTTTCTTTTCCTGCTGAGTGACTACCAGGAGGGGAGATCCCTGGGATCTACCTGGGAGCTGCCTGTCACAGTGCCATAGGACACTTGTGTACTTCTGTGGACGGTGGCCCTGGACCTTTCTGGCATAACCTCTGGCTAAGTGGGTAGAATGGGTCACGGGAACATTCTGGAAACCGTGCAAAGCATATTTAATTATTCTCTGGAGGCTTCAAAAATTCTAGGTAAATGGATCACCTATGATGTTGTGTAGGTGGCAACTTAAGCCTTCAAGGTATTAAAAACAGCTGGCCTGTGCTTGCTTTGGCCGCACATATACTGAAATGGAATGATACGGGAGGATGAGCATGGCCCTGCACAAGGATGACACGTAAGTGCCTGAAGCATCCCACGTTTAAAAGCGAACACACAGACAAGCAAACAAACAGAAACACCCCAGCTGACCTTATTTTAAAAGGGGGAGGTCATTTGGAACTTGGCTTGTCAGGGACAGATAAAAATTGTGAGTATCTTCTTAACCCAACTGCCAAAATAAAATTTGAATCCAACTGTTGTTTAATTAACTAGTACATTTTTCTCAAGACTAAAAGGTCTGTGTGGGTGTATATGTATATTGTAAATGTGAGATTATTTTCTATCTCCACAAGGTACTGTTAAAATTAATTTAGTAAATTAAAATTAATTGATTTAAAGGCAAGCCCTTATAGAGATTGAGTATTCCAAAAATTCTCAGAAATTAGAAACTAACTAAAAACCTTTTCATGATCATGTGATCTAACAGTAATCCTTAGGAAGTAAAAACTAGTTTAAATTTATTGGTTTAAGTAAAACAAACATGTCTTTATTTTACCTGGGTTTACAAAAAATAATAATCACTGAACACAAGTTTACCTACTTTTGGGTTCTTATTACAAAGAAACAAAAGGATAAATTTGGATCTGTGCATGAAATGTTCTGTTCTTTGTTGAGAATA
>VMDR010014285.1:0-23769 GCA_007922815.1 Macrotus californicus | reverse complement strand
AAAATAACAAATGTTGGCAAGGAAATGGAGAAACTGAAATCCTTGTACAATGTTGCTGGGAATGTAAAATGGTGCAACAGCTATGAAAAAATAGTATGGAAGCCCCTAAAAATTAAAAATAGAATAATCATATCAGCTAGAAATCCCAATGCTGGGTATTTATCACAAAGAATTGAAATCAGCTTCTCAGAGAGATATCTTTGCATTTCCGTATTTATTGCAGCATTATTCACAATAGCCAAGAGGTAACAAACAAAAAAGAACCCTAAATGTCCATTGACAAATAAATGAACTTTAAAAATATGGTATTTACATATAACAGAATATCATTCAGCAATAAAAAATAGTGAAACTCTTCTACATGTGACAACATGGATGAACCTTGAGGACATTTAGCCAGGTGAGCTAAGCCAGTCACAGATGGGCAAATATTGCAAATTCCACTTGTAAAAAAGTATCTAAAGCAATCAAAGTCATAGAAGCAAAAAGTAGAATGCTGCTTGTCAGTGGTCAGGAGGGGAAATGAGGTATTGCTGATCCATGGGCACAGTTTTAGTCATGCAAGATTGAAAACATTCTACAGATCCACTATACAACATTACCTCTATAGATTACGATACTGCACTTAAAACTGGGTAGAGGGCAGATCCCCGGCTATGTTTTATTTATCACAACAAAAAAAAAAAAGAATGAATGGACAAATGGATGAATGAATTTCTGCTTCAGACCAATCTCTGTCATTCAATCACTGTGTGACATTGGACATGATGTTTACCTCTCCAATCTTTAGATAGTAATGTCTTCTACACAGTGGTAATGAGAGGTCGCAGTGACATAATTCATTGTGAAGCATTCTAAAGCATAACAGTGGTTATTAATTGTAAAGCATGTGAAATGAAAGATGGGTTTATAATTGTTATCACAAGTTGCATTAATGCTTCTCCACTCAGAGAAGAGATCATCACAGGGATATGTGGTTGATGTTAGCGAAATTTCTCAAGTGTAATCAGTACTAAATGCGTGTGCCATAAAAATTACTCTCTAAGAAAAAGCTTTTGAGTCTAATGGCGTAGTTATTTAAAATAATATTTAATTTTTTATAAAAGCCAAAGCTAATCTTACTGTCACTGAATAAGGTGAGATTTAGGAAACACAGATAGACCCCGAAAGGGTGAAGTTAGCTCTTAGGTCCCTTAGGACCACTTAACGTGTCAGGAAGCAAAGGTGCCACCGCCTGACCCAAACATGCACTTTCATGTTAGTTACGTCTGCAATATGTACATTATTCTGAATCACATCTTTCAATCTCAAAAGAAAATATGTAAAAAATTGGTGTCTTCCATCGACTGGCCTCTCTATTGATTTCCCCCAGTTCCAGGGCTTGGTTTGCCCACCCTGCAGACCAAGCATTGGAGTCATCTTCACCAGGATGGCTTAGCCATGCCATCCTGCACGACCACAAGACCAATTTAAATAGATTGCAAATCAATCTGTATTATACTCTAAGAATAACGCAACTCTGCCAAGTAATAATATAATATTCTAGTTAAGCTGAAAATTAAATCAATTTTATGTGAGTTCATTTGGTCTGAGCAGTACGTAAAATTCTGCTCACAAATGTCCACTGAGAAAAATGAAACTAGAAACCCTGGATATCACAGAAACACCAATTGAGAGAAGCGGGACAGGTTTCCCCAGCAAAAGAGCTTAAAAATGCTGTTGACTGATTTCCTGCACACAGTGAACACGCACAGGTTTAATTCCCACGGCTGCATGCAGAGTCCAAACGGGAGACCAGGGAGAGAAATCTGTGCGCATATTTATGTCAGGATTATCACCTAAAAGCAGTGATATCCAAGTTCCGAACATAGAAAAGCTAGCAGTTTATAAAAAATCTCAAAGTCCTTACCCTTGAATTATATGATAATTTCTGCACTTGGAAAGCACAGCACTTTTTGTGTCGAGGATTTACCGTTTAGCAGAATGCAATATGTTTACTTGTCTCTCTGGTCTGTATGCTTTTCAGGAAAAAATCAACCTTCAATATTTTATTTATTTTGTTTTTTAACTTTTGTTTTGTTACTTACGTGTTCCACTTTTATAAAGTGGCACCATCTATCTGAGCATGCCCAAAATGCTCAATTAAGTATTGCTAGTACTCGCATCCTACACCTGAGAATTGGTGTGGCTGTGCTAGCCCATGAATGGCTCATCCTTCTCTGAGCATCTAAGCATTGAGGCCATGGCTGAGTGAAATACTGACTGTACAAGAAATGCATTGAATCTTCACTGAGTTCTGTTCTGATGATGTCTAGCTAAGGTTACTTCTCTCTAGCAACATGCATGTAGTGACCTTCCTCAAGTTGAATACCTAGCAATAGCAAAATCCAGGAGATGCTGAAAACAGACAATAAGCAGGCAGGATTCTTTAAAAGGATGCATATGCTTTGTATCAATACAGAGTCCTCCTCAGAATGGCAGTCAATGGTCTTCACACTAAGCAGTTTTAGCAGAGAGAAAAGCATTATAGGTCCAGTACCTTATCCCTAAAAGATGCTAATGCCTTTCTAAGGCTACATCAAATATTGCTGCACTACAAAGGGGTCATGCTTCATTATTTTTATGTGGTTTATGCAGTTCTATGGAACATTCCCAGATCTAATAATAAAAAATAATGATAATAACAAACTAGTATTTATTGAGTTTTGACTACATGTTTGGTACTATCTTAAAAACATGTATATTTCAAACCATATCATATATCATCATTTTCTCTTTTAAAAAAGTTTGAGGTAAGAACTATACGCATTTTACAATTAATATGAAACCACGGAGACATGGCTTAGAATGGAAACTCTACAAACGCAGCAGTTTTTGACTACTTATGCAATCCCGTGTTTCCCAGAGTCTATAATAATGCCTGGCACATGCCAGGGGCTCTATAATTATCTATTGAATATATGAATGACTGCAACTTGTCTAAGGTTACTATGCCAGGAGTTATCCAATTATACTTGAAAGTTAAATATTTAGCAAATTGTAAGATGTTTTAATATGGGAATTTTGTTTTTAAAAATTTGTATTGGCAGATTTATTCCAACTATAATCAGTTTCAATTATTCAATCTAATCATAATAGAGAAATGAAAGTTATTCCACTCATCCATTTATTCATACATTCATGCACTTAAATATTGACTTTTAAAATATTCATTGGATGGATTCTACATGCCAGAGTCAATGCCAAAATCAGAGATATATGGAAACTTAATATAAAAACCAACTATAAACAAAGTGAAATAATGAAGTGTAAAGAAAGAAGAAGCAAGAGAAGAAGACAGAGAGTGTGAAAATGCAAGATTAAACAATACATTGAAAAACTCACACCTAATTCTAACCCTTCTCAAATGTTCCCGCTGAAGAACTCCTAAGAACAGAACAAGCCTGTCTTTCCAAGGAGGCTGGTTGTATATCACAAAGGGCCCCCTGTGAGCATTAAATAACTTTGGAGAGTCATGTTTTATCATAACATTCATGAAATTCTTGGGCAATACCATCTAATAAGTTTTCCTAGGATCTCTAGAAAACCCAGCCTGACTCAAATGCTGTCACTCTAACACTTCCTTGGTTACTGCAACCCCAGCAGGGCAGGTAGGAAGGAGAAAGGGGATGACACAGAGGAAGACAGTGAATATGAGGGGCATCGACAAACAGGGCTGATTGCCTGGTCTGGTCTGCTCAGAAGTCTTTTTGAAGGCCATATGGGGAGCACTGTGTTGCTGAACCGTTCATTGGAGGGGATGGGGGAAGAGATGCAGCAATTTATCTGCTGATTCTGTTCCATATTTATCAAATTTTCCCTCCAGGGAGTTATCTCCCCTACATTTTGGCTTGGGCCACATGAACCTTTCAAGAACCCAGAGCAAGTCACACCTCCCACAGGTGAGATAGTTCTTTGTCTGAGACCAGACATGAGGGGAGGTTCCTGAGACCCTGAGCAGGAGCCCCAAACCAATAGTTATGACAGGAGTTGTGACCAGGGATCCTGGAGACAGGTGAGGTCCAGAGGATCTGGGCTTAGCCACATGAAGAGTTTAATACAGCCCACAAGGATAACTGACCCCAGGAAGCTGTACCACATTCCTGTAGTGGCTTTACATCTTCTTTAGACTCCACTCAACACCTGCAGGAGAACTTGTAACAGAGGAGGACACAGCCTGATTTTATAAAACATATCTGTGAGGTTGTGGCAAAAAGTTGCCATGATATCATTCTTCTCCAGAAGCTATTGAATAAGCTCTTGACTTCCTCTTCCAGTATTTTGGGGCTGCCCAGTTCCAATGCCTCTTTGGGGGGCCTGGGAAATGACAATGCAGCAACAGCGTAGCTAAGATCACCTTCAGGAAGTTGTTCTGGGGACAAGGCTCCCACAGGCTGCTGAGTAATCGCCCTGCCCCCTCCTGCACCTGCCCCCGCAGCTGCTGCACCTGAGTCTTTATCACCGAGTCGTCTGGAAGAACCCAGTTCTCTCCACAGCCATTGAAATACAGCATGATCTTGCATTTGGGAAAAGAAAAATTTTAGGTCTTAGCCCAAGCCCCAATTCTCTATGGGCAACAGTCTGTTGTCGATTACTTGTATATATGGTTTACAAAATTAAATTTCCAGTGTTCCTGCAAAAAAAGAAAAAAAAAAAGCACATCTGAGAAATGGACCAGTGGAGCAGGAGCAGTGTATGATTACTGACACAGAGAGTCCACTTGGCAGCAGGTGGGTCTGGATATACAGGAAAAAATAGAAATAGCCCTGGCTAGTGTGGACCCATTGGTTGGGCCTCTTCCGAGAACCAAAAGCTCACAGTTCAATTCCGGTTAGATCACTTGCCTAGGTGGCGAGTTCATCCTGGTAGGGGTGTATGGAAAGCAAACAATCAATGTCTCTGTCTCACATCGATGTTTCTGTCCCTCTCCCTCTTGCTCAAGGGAGAGGGGGGTAGAGGCTAAGAGAGAGAGAGGTGTGAAAACATTGGGTATTATTTATGTAAATGAAAATGTGGATATTTACTCTCAGCTACTATCCAGTTGGAAGAAGTGGATGACGAGCTCTTGCACAGTGGCAAGATATATTGTTAAGAAAACTTTAGTCATTTATAAACTACCTTGTTTCTAGGAGGGAAAACTATATTAAAATCATTGAAATGGTTCAAAAATAAAATTAAAATTAAGTCATGAACTGGGGGCAAAAAGGAAAAGTTTTCAGCATTTCCATCTTATTTGCATCATTCAACTAAGTTCCAACCTTCTGAAACTTTCTAAAAGTGCTTCAGTGGCATTTTTTTCCCCAAGACATAAAGGGTTAGACATATAACCATGGTTACAGACTCAAAAACATGTTTAGAGAAAAGATACACATGCTTCCATGGAATGAGATTCTGCAAAACAAGCTATCTCAAAGAGGTTAAGATGTTCTCAATGATAATACATTTACCTAGGTTGCTCATATTTTGGACGAGTAAAACTGTGAAGAGGTATCATAAAGATTCGCTATTGCCAAACTTGGCAAAGCCCTAGGGTAGCTCCACGGATGTTTTTCCCATCCTTCTGGTTGGCCACCCTCACAGTTGCTCCACCTCTCCAATCACAGCGATCTCTCAGCACATGAGCTCACAACCAGTTCAACATGTGTGTTAAATTCCTTGAATAAACACGCAAAAGATAGTCTTATCAAAACTCTAGATGACTTATGACAGACAGAATACCCTAAAGGAATTTGAAAGACTTAAGCAATGGAGCAGAGCTAAGAAAATGAAACTTTTACAGAGATAACATAGCAGTTCCTGCACTTTCATCCTTCCACAAATATTAATAATTTTGAGTACCTGCCATGTACCTACCTGTGGGCCAGGCACTGCAGATACAGTCATGGGCAAGCTTGAGATGCTGCCCTTGACCTCCAAGCACTTAGAGTTCAGCAGGTCTTCTAAGCAGAGAAGGAAAGTCATCAGCTAACAGAATGAGAATGTGTGGCTACATGCCGTGATAGGAACAATAGTGTCAGGGTGCCTAACTTCTCTGGTGGGTGTCTTCCCAGCCCCAAGAAATGACCTTTAGGCTGGAATCTAAAGAAAGATTAGAAGTTAGGTAGGTGAGGCAGAGCTGTTACAGAAGGGAACAGTATGTGGCATGATTTATTCAAAGAATTGGAAAACATAGCAAAAGCCAGATCATGAAAGCCACATTAAGTGATTAGATTTTATTACTAAAGCAACAGAAGCCCAGTGAACAGTTTTAAGCAGGGAAGTAATATGGTTAGATATGAGTCTTGAACTATTAACCTGGAATCATTTGGAATGTAAGCATGTGTAGGAAAAATCCAGGCTGATAAGCAGTAATAGTGAGAATGGAAAGATGTAGAGAGAGATTATGAGGTTGAACCAACTGGATGTGATGAGTTATTGGACATGAGAGGTGAGGGGATGGGGAAATTCACTGATGATTGCAACATTTCCAGTTAGGTACCTGATTATATGATTAAGCCATTCACTGAGAAGAAAATATTGAGGTGACAGATTGAGGGTTTAAAAAGAGGAAAAAAAGGGACTAAAATTTGGGTCATGCGGAATTTGACATATCTATGAGCTATCCAAGTACAGACAACCAGGGTGTAATTGGACATAAGAGTCTAGAACTCATGAATGAGTTCTAAGCATTTTGAGGTACATATCTGAGAATCAACATATATGTGATAGATAAAGGCATGGGAGTAAATAAAACCAGCGAATTAGAGGTAGAATATGTAGGAAATACAGTTCGAATATACACTAAGTTTGTAGAGTCAACAACATCATGTGACTACCAAAAAGGCAAAGTGGTGATAATATGTATTAATAGAGTTTTTTACTCTAAATAAGGTAGTGGAGAGTCCTGTTCTCCTTGGAGCTGATCGGACCATGCTCAGTATCATATTGGACATAACACCAGAAGCATCAGAAGAGAGGGTCCAGGTGATGAAGAAACTGAAAATTGAGATGAAACAAGAATTATTAAACAAGCATAAATGTTCAGTCTAAATAAAAGATGATTCTTCATCAAATAGTAAAAAGGCAATCAGATAGAAGCTGTATTAAAACTATTATGCATTGCCCTGGCTGGTATGGCTCAGCTGGTTTGGCGTTGTCCCACAGGGAAGGGTCACTGATTCAATTCCTGGTGAGGGCACGTGCCTGGGTTGCAGGTTCGGTCCCCAGTTGGGGTACATACAAGGAGCAACTGATTGATGTTTCTCTCTCACATCTATGTTTCTCTCCCTCTCTTCCTCCCTTTCCCTCTCTCTAAAAATAAGTAAGTAAAAAAAAAAATCTTTGTAATTGTTATGCATTCACTTATTCCACAACTGTTTATTAAAGTCAAAAAGGTAGTACACTTCTTGTCACAGGGTTATTTATTTAGGCATAAGCTGGTACATTTTTTATAGAGTAATAAGATCAGACAGATGGTAAGGTTAACAAACCTTTAATGTACTTTCCAACCTTGAGACTCCATGACTCACATTGACTACGGATGAGAAAGGAACATGTACGAGGCAACATAATTGTAGTGCACTACCTAGAAGAGTGCTTGTTTCAGGGTTCGAGTTGACCATTTAACAGTGAACCTGGCAATCTCAGACTGCTTCAGCCCCCCCCCCCCCCCCCGAAAGGTGAGGGATTGACAGGATGTTTGCTACAGTCCTGAAATTCTGTAAAATTTCCTACAGTTAAGCTATTATTTCTGGCTAGACTTTCTTCCCACATTTCCCACATATAGCCAATACACTTTAACTATGCAAATTTATTACATGCCTATTGTGGTTGGATGGAAGGACTTTAAAAAAAAGAGGACTGGGGAGGAAAAGGAAATAAGCCCTGGCTCATTGTGTAAGTTGGCAGACAGGGTAAGCCAATTTTGAATCATAAATAAGCCATTTTGAATCATGATGAGTTTAATGGATTTAATATTGCTCCAAGACCCACCCAGGAAAGGGAGGGTCCAGAGGCCAGTGGCAGATATTAGCTTAGATTTTACATTACAATGCATGCCAGTGACACTTGTTCACACTCATCAAGCTGAACAATTATACTTATATTCAGATTTTTAAAATGTATGCTTCTAATTTTAGTAACTCCTTTGAATTTCATTTTAATATGAAGAGTTGGAACATCTTTAGGTTTTGATGACCTGTTCAGAAAGGGCTAAAATCCTAAGAGCTGCTATAGGAAGGCAGTGACAAATAACATATAACTGAATTCCTATATTCAGCTATATTTGGCTTGGTTCCTTCATGAATGAGCCCATATAAAATTATACCAATCGGATGGCAATTCCCAGAGAATTCTGTGATGCTTAGCCAATTGGTTGTATCTTAGAGTAAGGATTCTGGCCTTGTAAACTCAGCTTCTAGTTCAAAGAGGTGACAGGAAAGAACATTAGAAAATAGTCTCTGGTCCTGGCCAAGTGGCTCATTTGGTTGGAGGGCCATCCCAAACACCAAAAGGTGGCAGGTTTGATCCCTGGTCAGGGCACATAACTAAATTGCAGGTTTAAATAACTAAAAGGAAAGTTATTTGCATAACTAAATCCCCAGTTGGGGTGCTAACAGAAGCCAACAGACCCACCCATGTTTCTTTCTCACATGGATGTTTCTCTCTCTCTCTTCTCCGCCCAACTTCCTCTCTCTCTAAAAAGCAATAAAAATATATCCTCAGGTGAGGATTTTTAAAAAATAATAAAATAAGTAGTCTCTAGCACTGCTTTGTGCAGTGTATTTCCCAGAATGTCACTGTGTCACGGCTGGCCCTGGGCGTCAGATAAAATGAAAAAGCTCCTCTCCTCCCTTCAGAACCTTCAATGTAGAGTCTCAGTCAGCCTAAAAGCTCTATCTAAGGGATATTTGGCCTCTAGAAAGCCTAATTTTTACTGGCCTTGCCACCTCCTGCAGCTGTACTGCCAACTTACTTGGGAAATGAACTGGCCTGTAGGGTTTAGCACAAGCTCCTGACTCCATTCCGGCTCCTCCTTGGCATGCCTTTCCTCAAAGCATCAGCTTCCACAATAGTCTGATGAAATGAGCTTGCTAGGGCACACGGCTTTTCTGTATGCATGAATTTGCTCATCATCATCTCTCCTATTCACAGCTCCTCAGGGGTTTCCTGGGCAGCGGCAGATTTGCTATGGGGCGGGGAAAGCAGGGATTTAGAGCAAAGTGTTTCCCCAAAACACTGCCTAGCCTGGCCCATTCTGCGGTTTAAAAGCTCCTCCATGGCCGTGCGTCTCCATCCCTTTATTAAGTGGAGTGTTACCATCACAAAGACAGAGGCACTGGCTCCCTCCATCAATAACACCCAGTGCTGCCCTTCTGCAGGCATGGCGTTTTGCCCATTTATGAAGTTATAGGTCAGCTACAATAGGAAACAACTTGGAGTGACTGCAAAGCTCAGAAGCTTCAAAACCTAGATGACTCTCCCTTGTGGCTTGGAGAAGTGATTGCTCCCAGAGGCTGGCTCATAATTAAATTATTGTGAACCTTTTCCTGGCCTGTCTCAGGTATGATGTGTATGGTAAAGACAGGGAAGGGGTAATGTTGGAATTAATCCTTAATGATAGATGGACAAAGGAGGAACCACAAATCTTAAGAGAGGTTATGGTTATGTATAGGCAATTAGCATCCATATCCTTTCTTGATTTCAGACTTAATTCATATTTTCCAGAAGGAAGTCCTCATTTTCTCAAGAAATGGGGTATGGGGGGAAGACTGTAGACTCCACACGTTTTTTTCTTTTTTTCTCCACACGCTTTAGGAGACACAGCAATAGCAAAGGATTACCACATTGTAGCTTCAGAATTCACTGAACAACTGGGGCACTGCATGGTGGTGCCCAGTGATACCCAACTTAGATTTCCCATCTTACAAATGAACTCTGCTCTAAACTCACTTTGGTATGTTATTGTTTTGTTTTAATATTTAGAAATTGAAATATTTTTGTAGAAACTACACTTTTTTGACATTTCATTTTGTATTAATTTTAAACTTTAAAAAGTTACAAAAGTAGACAGAGTTCTATTACAGCTTTGGCCCAACCTTCCCCCTCAGGTCAAAATTTTGCACAGTCATAGAACAGTAATCAACATTGATACCATAATATCAACTCATCTGTAGACTTGATTTGAATGTCAGCACTTGGCCCACCAGTGTCCTTCCTCCAGCTGAGGGGTCAACCCGGGATCCACCTTGCTGTTAGTTGCCATGTCTTTTTCATGTCCTCTAATTGGGACTGTTTCTCATGGCCATATGACACTTTTGAAGAGCGCTGGCTAGTTATTTGTTAGAGTGTGCCTCAGTCTGGAGTTACTGACGTTGTCTTGTGACTAAAATGAGGGTATCCACACATTTTTTCCTAAAGTAAAAAAGAAGCAATACTGAGCCCATCTCAGAGCATCATGTCAGAAGGTGCTTCATCAACATCTCATTACCAATGATGGAGTCTCCCAGGTTTCTCCACCGTAAAAGTTACTATTTTTCCCTTTGAAACTATTATGTTTAAAAGAGAAGTTTTCAAAATGATACCCTGTAACCCACCTAGCCCATAACCCATTATAGTTATCACTGTGCACCCCAGGGTGCTTGAAATAAAGAGCTGAAACATGCCCTTTCTTGTCTGTATCTATATTTATTGCAGTGGTAGGCAGTGTAACTACTTCTCCATCTTTCCACTGTCACTGGCTGCTTTAGCCTATGGTAGCAGGGGACTATAGTGACTGAAGGGACAATTGTTATGTTCGTGATAAAATGAGAATGAATGAGTCAGATCATCCTCGGTTTGAATCATAAGTCTGTGGTCTTGGACAAGTTACTAACCTGCTCTTCTATGAAACAATAATAATGGTATCCATCTTGCAGGATTGTTTTGAATATTTGAGATTATAAATATCAGGTTTCCATGTAGGGCTGGGCTCATGGTTGGTGCTTAATAACAAGTATTAAGTGTGTCTGATGAAATATGGGGTAGATGTTTTTGTCCCCATGTAACATGGGTCAGCTGGACCACATTCATGAAACTTTTATTAACTTGTTTCATTCATTCATTCAAAAACTCTATGTTGAATGCCTACCAGAAGCCAGACGCTGGTTGTATAGTCTCTGTCTTTATGACACTTACATTCCAATAAAAGAAAAAAAGCCAACAAATACATGGAAAACATATAAAATGTGAAACTCTCATAAAAGGAAAATGGGAGAAGAAACATACTTAGATGGACTAGTAAAAGAAAACTTCCCTGAAGAGGTGACATTTAGGACGAAACCCAAAGGATGGCAAGGATTGCTGCATACAAAGTGCCAAAGGAAAAGTGTTTCTGGCAGAAGGAGTAGCAGAGACAAAGACTCTGAGGTGAAAAGGAGCTTGAGGTGTTTGAGGAAGGTGAAGACGGCCAGAGTGGCTGCAGCACAGAGGAGAATTTAAGAGCTACCTGGACTTGATACCCAAAGCTCTTCAGAGAGCTCATTCACATATTGTTTCTTCTCTTGATTAATACCATCGAGAGTCCTGCTCGGTTTTAGGCAATTTTCTAAGTCACTGGTGGTGTTAGAAATGGATTTCTCACCCCTCCACCCCACCACTAGTTTCTGCTCACAGTTAAAAGTGCTGTTTATTCCACAGTTTTCCTTCCTCTTCTGTGAACATATCAGTATACTGAATAGCACCTACTTAATGTGTGCTTTCCCACTTCCCCATGCCAACTGCTGCTCTGCCACCCTGGTAATGATCTTGCTAAGGTCCACTTGCTGATTATCCAATTTGCCCTGCTTTCAAAAATCCCTAAGCATGCTGCAAACATAGCACCCCTTCAGCACAGAGTTAAACTGTGAAAACCAGGTTGTCTGGCACCTTAAATATTGTCATAGTACGTTAAAAACACACTATACCTGATTCTCCAATGTTCAGAGCAAAGCAGAGTCATGTAAACCTGTTCAAAAAATCTTGGCCAGCTGAACTGGAAAGAGGGCTCAAGTTTTCCTGGAGTCTTAGATGTAACCCAGGTGTCAACTGGATGAGCTTATCACAGTGTGTACCAATGACCATCTATTTTCTAGTTGTGTAGCAATGACCCTGGAATTCATTCTGGTGCCTCACGGCTCTGCCTCAAAGCGTTGTATGAGAAGCTTGGAATCTGCAATCATAGGCTAAGACAATATTTACAAAAGATTGATTTTCTGCAATTATAAAAGACTTTGGTTTGAATAAGAAATCTGCAAAAAGGAGTAGAGAGTTATCCCTTCCCAATCCCCAGGGGTTTACAGTTTTAGAAAAAAACTGTATGTGTTATAGGTTGAATTCTGTCCCCCAACCACCTCCAAATTCATATGTTGAAGTCCTAACCTTAAAATGTGAGTTATGTGGAGACAGGATAGTCACAGAGGTAATCAAGTTAAAATGAGGTCATTACGGTGGGCCCCAGTCCATTATGATGGGTATGTTTCTGAAAAAGGGAAATTTGGACACAGAGATGTACACAGAGGGAAATTCACATGGAGGAAAGACACACAAAGAAGACTGCCCCTTACAAGCCAAGGAGAAAGACCTAGAACAGACACTTTCCTCTGGTATTTTTTAGAAGTTCTTTAAGTGATTCCATGGTGAAAACAGGTTTGGAAACCTTGCACTAATTTTAGGTCAGTGGCTCACAACATGTGGTCCCCAAACCAGCTGCATCTGAGTCAATGGGGACTTGTTTGAAATGCAAATTCTCAGTCCCCACATCAGCCCTGCCAAATCAGAGACTCGGGGTAGGGTTAGGAGTCAGTGTTTTCACAAGCCCTCCAGATGATGCTGACACAGGCTCACACGTGAAAAAGATCGGTCTAGTACATGGATGTTTTACATGATGGCAGCTCATAGAATCAGAAAGGAAAGTATATATATACAACATTTTTTATTTACTATCAGGGAGTTCAAGGTCTATACGTTGGTCTATGGACATGTCTCTCAGGGTCTAAAGATCCCAGTTTAAGAACTTAAGACACTCATCTCCCTCCAGTCCAGCAGACCATGCGTTTAGAAGAGAGTTTTCTGCCCTTTCTTAACTGCAAAATAAGCAGACTTCCAAGGAAGGCCTCTCCCCTGTCCTGCTCACCTGTGCCTCTCCAGCCAAGTCAGGGGCTGCTTGGGTGAAGCCCAAGCCTCCTGCTGTCGCCATCAATTTCCCTGTAGTGGTTTACAGGCCTGAGGTGGAACTGTGCATTCACTCACCTGATACAAATGGCAATATTTTTTCCTAGGCTCACATGAATACAAACAACCCAGCTGTGAAAAGATCAATGCATGTGTCTGTTGTGGCCAGTCAACTGCAAGTTATGTTTGTCAGCAGGGCCGGAGAAGAGTACGGCAGCTTTTCTCAAGTTGGAATCATTTCTATCTGAAAGTGACAAAGACAAAAAATCATGGCAGGGAAGGTTGGTAATTAAAATACATCTGTATTCCATTAGAGTACGTGTTACAGTTACTGAGATAGCAGTAATGTATGTCAGTACCAGAGAGAGGACCCATAGCCCTGGAACTCGATAGACTTTCGAGCAGGGCATTGCCTTAGGCCAAAATTAAAGTTAATATTGATGAAGATTACTTACTCATTACATGGCAACACTGTGCCTGGCATAGGCCCTCGGGACTTAAAACCTAAGTTACCCAGACAAGCAGATTGCCCGACCACTAGGTGGCCAGTTCAGTGGTCACAGCTTAGGGAAGCTCCTCATCTGTACCTAGATGTAAATCAAACTTCTGTGGACTTGAGCTGATGGGCAATACCAATGCCAAACCCAAATTCTACTTATTCAAATGCAGAAAAGGACACAGAAAAGGTAATATGCTCCTCTTCCTGTTTGCCTTTAAGAGTCTTGTCAGCATAGCCATGTAAATCATGTTCCCTTCAATGAAGCTGCACTTCAGCCTCTGATAGTTTATGGGGTAAACAATCTAGAGACAATTTGGGTATCTTCATTCCCTTGACAGATGCCAAGAATGGTCTCAGCTAAAATCAGCTGGAAAAGATTTGCTAATTTGAATTATGGAAGCCCTGATAACCTCTAACTAGGAAAGAGAGGAGTTGTGTATACATGCAATTGCACCCCGACCCCCACACAAAAGTATAGGGCTTGTTAAATAAAGTTCATAATTCTTATCTTCCTCTGATGCCTTCCCTTTACCTGTCAACATTTCCAAATGAAATCTAAACTTAGTATATATTATTTTCCTACCTAACAACATATAAAATGTATTTTAATTCCCAAAGCTAGTATGGGAAGAAAAAATAAAGAGTCACATGACTGAAGGTCCATATTGGTGTGGGATTTGAATGCCTGGATGTGACAGCAAGTTGACTCATATTGGATGCTGTATATTCTGAAACATGTAATGAGTTATTGATCTGTGATAAACTAAGCTGACAGTTTTATAAGCAGTAACCAGTTAGCCATCGGTATATCCAGTATAGCCAGTAAGCATAGGTTTCAGTAAGGTATTGTTACAATCAGGTCACTGGCAGTTCAGGACACATTTTCTAGTATTTGTTGCAAGAAGGAACATGCATATTTACATGTTTACATGTAACAGTGCATGCAAATACACATGTTTAATTCTCTCCTTTACCCACTAGGAAGTACCATTTTTCCTTAACACAAGAGAAATCTCTTTACTCACCTCCAGTGTGCTTTCTTGATGACAGGCGATGATCAATGGGTTAAGAAGACAACCCAAACTCACTTTTATTAGAAACTTAAAAACTCGTTGGCAGTCCAAAGCCTCTTTAGATGGCTCAGCCGTCGAATGCCACAGGTCATGCTATCAACTCTAAGTGCTGGTAGGAAGTTTGACAATTTTCACTCATCCCCAAAAGACAATGTTGTCTGTTGCTGAAATTCTAAAAGTCTAGGGAACAAGGTTTCTTGCTAAGTTCAAGAGGGAGGAGGGACTTCCAGGGGTTTCTCTCAGCCTGAAGAACACACTTTAACATTGCTTTCAAGGATTGCAACTTTCCACAGTTATTTTTAGAAGTAGGGGTGGGAGGAGGGAGCAAGAGGGGGTCTCTGTGGTGAGAAAACTTGGCAAAAGCTCCAAGTGACTTCTTTGCTGCCATAATTAATGGAAAGGACAGAGGCAGTGGTAAAGACTTGACATCTGCTCTGCAGCTTCTTGGAGGCCAAGTGCTGTGAAAGACACTCAGTACCAAGACCCGGGAGTGTGGGGTTAATACTCCCATTTTGCACATGAGAAACTGAGGCTCAATTTATTTATTTTGTACAAGACACATAGGTAGTAACAGAACGGACATTTGAACCACGTTGTAGGGACTGCCTACACATACAATATACATATAGTACTGGTGATGATGCCTGTCTCATGGATTTGTTACAGAGACAAACATTTGTAAAGTAATTAATTAAGTACTTGACACAATAGAGACTCAATACATGGAAACTGCTATTACCATCCTCATCACCATCATCATGGGAACCATCATTATCATTCTATTACCCATACGACTGTCATGGTACACTTTGCACACTTCATAAGTGTCTAATACATTTTGTAAAATTATCAAATTGGGGAAAGGATGTGTTTACTGCACCTCTCACTCTCACAGCACACCCAGGTTTTAAAGAACACAGTAGGATGTGTTGCCTGCTTCTCCTCTGTGCGGGAAAGGTGAGGACAATGCACATCTGTAAACTTGCTGGAAACAAGGGAATGGGGTCTGGGGTCCTGAAGCTCTCTCATCACTGCCACAGCAGAGCAGCACAGGAAGGGCACGTCTATTCGCAGGGGTGTCCTGGTCTGCGTTCAGAGGCTTAGCAGTTATCCTGCTCTCCAAAAAGAGCCAGTCCTGCCACACTTTGCTCTCTGAACCCCCCATGAGAACTTCTCAGGGCCCAGAGTGCCCACAACGATGGTTTGCTGCCATCCCTTGCCTCTTCTCTCCAAGAGTTGTGGCAATTTTTCCCCATTGGTTGATTATTGACTAATATTCATTGGATTCCAAGATTGATCCTATTTTACTTCTAACTTTTAATTATTTTCAGATAATAATCCAATAAATTATATTTCTTAGAATTCAGACTCCAAAACAGCTTTAGCCTATTGTTTGTTTTTCAATTGTCATTCAATCTCTTTCAAAATCTCTCTCCCTTATGTTTGAGAAGCTCTGCTGACTTGAGATGAATTCTAATTAATCTAATTTTATGTCTATCACTAACTAAATCTTCTTCATTTTTCAAGTTCAACCTACTCACCCTTTCCCTTAGACAAGCCTCTTATCACCCTTAATACATATACTTATCATCTTATTTCATCTCTTTTCAGGGGCAACATTTAGTAGAAAATGCTATGACTGAATCTCAGAGACTCAGGTTCCGTTTCAACATGGTGTTTACCTAACTCCCTAAAGGAAAAGGATCATTAAATTCCCCGGGGCCTCAGTTTTCCTATCAGTGAAAGAGAACGCTTAGCCACAGATGATCTCTAGAAGCTGTTCCACATTGAGTCTGTTCTGCCAGAACCCCTTGGCCTTTAACATGACTGCAGGCACTATGTGTGCTCTTCAATTTTCCCTCAGAACAGTTTTACCGCATTATTAAAATATGGGGTTAGAGAGATCCTTTGGGGATCACATATTTTTGTGCGTAATCCATGAAATTTTGCACATGAGCAGTGCTCGTGGTGAAATGGGGAATGGCCAATAAACATTTAAACACGAGCTATTTTAGATGTTCTGCCCCCTCTTTATGTGACCAACAGAAGAGATGAGAAATGAGGGACAAAAGGCTAGTATAAGCTTAGGCAGTATTTAACAGACAAAATGATCAAACTTTCCAATGGCAAGAACAAAATTTTATAAATGCTTTTTGCTTCTACTGCAAAGCCTCCAGCAATAAAAATAAAACTCTCTTAAGACTTCTTTACAGCATGGCTACTAAAATCTTCCTACCAGGGAAAACTTCTCAAGAGGGAAATGAAAATTTTTTTGATATAGATGAAACGTAAAAATGTGAATCTACTAAATGAGAAACATTTATAAACTTGATTATTCCCTTCCTGTCTGGAAATCACCTGTTATTTGTTCCCTTCCTCCATTTCTTCTCTGGTGTAGCTGATTCATGTATATGAAGTAGAAAGACATGGTGTGCAGGCAGCTAGCCTCTTTTCTTGTGCCCATGGCAGGCATAGTTAATCAACCTGTGCATCCTTTCCTGTGTATCCTCCTGCAGCCATAGCGTTTTTGTCAATGCAACAATTCATGTAATCACTATCTATCAAAGTTGGCACAATATATTATACTTATTGGCCCCCCATAAAGTAGAAACAAACTAGGTTCCCAATAACATGGCTTCCCAGGCCCAGTGTCAGCCTACCACCATCCTCAAAGTAGTAGCTGCGTCATTCTCCATTGTATCGTTCAATAAACTTAAATTTAAAAAGGCCTGTGAGGAAACTTCTAGTCAAGATATAGGTGTAGGTAAACACAGCTCGCCTCCTCACACAACCACATTAAAATTACAACTAAAATATAGAACAACCGTCACTCAGAACTGTCAGAAATCGAGTTGAATGGAAGTCTGACAACGACGGAATTAAAGAAACCACATCTATCCAGCCTGGTAGGAGGGGCTCAGACGCGGAACACCACACATGAGGCAGATGAAAATTCAGGAGGGATAGCTCAGGAGCGAGGATTCCCAGACCCACACCAGGCCCCCAGCCCAGGGTTCCAGTACCAGTGAGATAAGTCCCCACAACTTCTGGCTGCAAAATCCAGCAGGGATTGAGTCAGTGGAAGAAATTCCTGGAATCCCAAGCAGTTCCTCTTAAAGAACCACACACAGACTTACTCAGACTCACTCCCTCTGGGCTCCAGCACCAGGGTAGCAGCTTGAAAGGCACCAGTGGCACATCAGGAAGAACCGAAGTGTCTGGCATCAAGGCGAGAGCTGGGAGACAGCTTTCTCCCAGACAGAAAGGTGGGCAGACTCCATTGTCTCTTTTCTGAACCCTCCCCCCAAAAGAGCAACAGACCCGGCAGGCAGGTGGCATATCTGAGACTTATTCAATCTGGCTGACACTGTTTGCCCCGCCTAGGAGATCCCCTGAGGCTTCATCTTACCCATCTTACGGGCACACCAAAGTGGTTAACAGTGGCTTCTCCATATGAATAACTGGTCTGGGCTCATGCTTCACAAATTTCTAAATCCTCTCAAACAACAGCCAGCCTCAGTGAACCCTCAGCTCTTGTATCTCCTGCTAAGTGGCCCCAGGCCTGGCACTAGCAGCAACCAGCTTTGGATCACAGATTGGCTTCATCTGGGAATCTCCAAGCCCAGTGCAAGTAGAAGCCATCTTACATTGCTTCATAGCTCAGGCAGGGTGGCCATGGACAGAACACCTCTAGGGGCTGACCTTGGCCTACAACACCCAGGAAACCCCAGAGCCTACGCACCTAGTGAACAGCTGTAGACTACATCAGAGCTTCACTACCTTGCCCCTGCATAGCTGATCCTCTGCAGAAGGCAGAGGTTGGAGGTCAATGATCACAGCTGGTCCTTGCAACTGACTGGCCTGGATAAATCCCTCTCACTGACCTACCAACAGCAATCAAGGCTCAACTACAAGAAAAGAGTGTGCTGAGAAGAGAAGGGTACACCTCAAATACCCAGCTTGGGTGATAGAGGAGGCTGTGCCACTGGACCCTAAGGGATACCTACTATGTTAGGCCACACTACCAAGACACAGAGGCATAGCAGCTCTACTTAATACATAGATATAAACATGTGCTGCCTGTGTGAGGAGAAAAATATGACCCAAATGAAAGAACAGACCAAAACTCTAGAAAAAGAACTAACCAAAATGGAGATAAGCTATCTATTATATACCAAGTTCAAATCACCGGTTATAAGGATGCTCAAGGAACTTATAGAGGACCTCAGCAGCATTAAAAAGATCTAGTCAGAAATGAAGGTTACACTAATTGAAATAAAAACAATTTATAGTGAAACAACAGTAAAGTGGATGAAGCTGAGAATCAAATAAATGATTTGGAACATAAGGAAGCAAAAAATCAACCAATCAGAGCAACAAGAAGGAAAAAGAATCCAAAATAATGAGGATACTGCAAGCAGCCTCTGGGACAACTTCATGTGTTCCAACATTCACATCATAGGGGTGCCAACAGGAGAAGAGAAAGAGCAAGAAATTGGAAACCTATTTGAAAAAAATAATGAAAGAAAACTTCCCTAACTTGGTGAACAAAATAGACGTGCAAGTCACGTGAAGCACAGACATTCCCAAACAAGATGGATGCAAAGAAGCCCACTCCAAGACACATCATAGTTAAAATGCCAAAGGTTAAAGATAAAGAGAAAATCTTAAAAGCAGCAAAAGAGAAGAAGTTAGTTACCTACAGGGGAGTTTCCATAAGACTGTTAGCTGATTTCTCAAAAGAAGCCTTGCAGGCTAGAAGGAATTGGCAAGAAATATTCAAAGTCATGAAAAGCACGGACCTATAAGTCAAGCTTGCTTTACCCAGCAAGGCTACCATTTGGATTCAAAAGGCAGCTTCCCAGACAAGAAAAAACTAAAGGAATTCATCATCATCAAACCACTATCATATGAAATGTTAAAGAGACTTAGAAAAAGAAGAAGATCAAAACTGTGAACAATAAAATGGCAAAATCTATCAACAATTGAATGGCATATCTATCAACAATTGAATCTAAAAAACGAACTAAGCAAACAAGTAGAGATAGAATCATGAATATGAGAGCATTTTGATGGTTGCGATCTGGCGAATGGAGGAGGGTGTGGGGAAATGTATGAAGAGGTGAGGGGGGATTAAGAAGTACAAATTGGTAGTTACAGAATAACCATGGAAATGTAAAGTACAATATAGGAAATGGAGTAGCTAAAGAACTTACATGCCTGACCAATGGACATGAACAATGGTGTGGGGATTACCTGAGGGAGTAGGGTACTAGGTGGAGAGGGGCAAAGGGAGGAAAATTAGCACAACTGTAATAGTATAATCAATAAAATATAATTTAAAATTTTTTAATAAAAATAAACAAAAATGTCTATGAAAGCAATGGCACACTTAAAGGAAGTAACTATAATTATAAAAGATGAAGAATATAAACAAAGAATAATTCCTAAATGGCTTTTTTATCTTAATTATCTATACAATTTATTAAACATGTACCCTGTACCCATCCCAATGAAGATCAGAAGGGCACATCTATGTCAGCATTTCAAAGGCCTTTACTTCACTTCTCCCTTTATTTAACATTGTTCAATTGACACTTACATTTCATTTCTGAAACCAACCTCCGTATAATGATAGAATTTAGGTAAAAGAGCACCAGACCTAATATTTATTGCAAGCCTACTAAGTGCCAAGCACTATGCTAAGAGCTTTGTCTATGTTTTCTCATTTAAGTCTTTAACAACCCTATGACATTATTGATATTATGACATTGATATTATTCCTATTTTATACATAAGGAATTCAAAACTCATCAAATTAAAGTAACTTTTCCAAGGTCAAACAGCTATTAAGAAGTGGAATTGGGATATAAATCTGGTTTGATTTGTCTCTATTCAGTGTTCTTTCTAGTATACCAAATCACCTTTAAAAAAGACCTCAGGTACTTGGCACTCTTTTTATTAACAGATATGCACACTGAATCCTGGAAACCTAAGCTACCAGCTGCAGAGAATGGTGGCTTTCCCTCCAAACTATACCTAAACATGAAGCTTAAATTGCCCTCTTGCACTGAGCATCAATTTGGTAGGAAGAAAGGGAAATGTTTGGGAGAGAAAAGAAAACAGAGGAAAAGCAAGAAAATTCAAGTTAGTCCTACTTCCTAATTACCCTCTTAAAGCAGAGTGTTTGTCAACATGTCCAAAAACTGATTATGATACAATGTGTGTGTGTGTGTGTGTGTGTGTGTGTGTGTGCCGCGTGTGTTTAAAGAAAAGGATGGAAGGATTTTGAATACAGTTCCATGAATTTATTATTAAAAGCAAAAACATTTGTATTTCAAATTTCCATGTACGACTTTTTCAAAAAGGACATGAGCTATTGACATAACCCTCCAAGAGAATTTCTATGTTCTAAAGCAATACTAC
This sequence comes from Macrotus californicus, assembly GCA_007922815.1. Lineage (NCBI taxonomy): Eukaryota > Metazoa > Chordata > Mammalia > Chiroptera > Phyllostomidae > Macrotus > Macrotus californicus. Next base: position 2,565 of record VMDR010014285.1, on the reverse strand, counting down.
ATATTGTCAATCAAGTGTTTAATATTTACTATAGCTAGCTTTAGCTTTAGCTAACTGTAATTTACGGCATGGTGGAATTGTACTTTTGTAGGCTATACATTCATTTTATAGTACTTCGGGGCCTTTTGTCTAATCAATAAAATATTTTTATGCTCTTTTAATAGGGCATGAAATATTTTGCTGTTTAAAGTAAATATGAAGGCCCACATTTACATATTTGAATTTATGACATTGGCTATAGCTGTTATTTATGCCATAAGTATCGATAACATTACACATTTTTGGTCAGCTATTTAAACTTTCAGGCATATCACTGTTCCTGTAGAAAAGAAGAAAAGAGCCCATTATGAAGTGACACGCTTTGTGGCTATATCCAGAAGCTTCTTGCAGGGAAAAAACGATGCCTGGGAAATATGCCTTCTAATCTCTGAACTTACATTTTTATAAATCAAAGTAAAGTACAAAATTAATATAATTAGCTATATAATTCTGACAAGAAAAGCTCCCCTTAAAATATCCAAATCCATAGTAGAGATAAAAATAAGGTTTGGGTCTAATACTAAAAAATGGCCCAGTTTTCTTTCTCGCTTTTCTTGGAGAAGAAAGATGGGTAGGCTTATGTATGCATGTGTATCATATGTGGGGGCACATTGAAAAATTTTATAGGGGGTTAGATTTCCTTAATAAAGATTAAGTTTTCTCTGCTAATAAAATTAATTTTTTCTCAATGAAAGAAGAAAAATTTCTGATAGTACATGGAGGGTGGAGAAGAAAGAAAACTTTGGGCTATTTTAACATATACCCCTCATTTTGGTTTTGATTCTCAAAAATAGAAGCAAATGAAATAAGCTTTATCCATAGCCTATTTTTCTCTTTTCATATATAGTACATGGATTTTCTATGCAGAAAATATTAATATGCTCCATGACTTTAAGTAGCTGTATAGTATTCTACTGACTGAATAGACTGTAAAATAAATATTCTCCTATTAATAGATATGTAGGTTGTTTTAAACTTATTGCTATTATAAATAGCCCTAAGTATTTATACATTATGTGCAGTTGTCTAATTCTTGTTCAGAGAATTAACTCACAGAGATGGACCTTCTGGTTGAAAGGATAAGGACACCTCACATTCAGGTACATAGTCCCAGGTTACTCCCAGCAACTCATTCAAGGATGCTCATGTCCCCCTGTATCCTCAACATTGCATTTTCCCAATCTTTTAAATTACTGCCAACCTTATTGAATATAAATAATAACTTTTAATTTTCATTTTGATTACTATTGAAGTTAAGATCTTTTTATAAATCAATTGGTTGAAATTATTGGCTCAATATCACTTGTCCATTTTATTATTGGCACATTTGTACTTTCTCTTATGAAGCACACTTACCATATTAAGAACATTAGTCCTTTCATACATCAAAGAATGAATTTGCACCATATAAAATTAACTCAAAATATATCATAGCTTTGTATGTGAAAGCTAAAATGATTGTATTCTTAGAAGAAAGCCAGGGAGCAAAGCCTTGTTACCTTGGATTAGGCAGCGGTTTCTTAGATACGACACCAGAAGTACAAACGACAAAATACAAAATACAGTGGGTTACATCAAAATGTAAAACTTTTGTGCTTCAAAGAACACCGTCAAGAAAGTGAAAAGACACACCATGGAATGAGAGAAAACATTCGCAAATCGTATATAACTGCTAAGGAATTTCTATCTGTAATATATAAAGACCTCTTGTGACTCGTTAGGAAAAAGGCGAATAACCCAATTTTAAAATAGGCAAAGAATTTGAATGAACATTTCTCCAAAGAAAATGTACAAATGGCCAATCAGCATATTAACATATGCTCAAATCTTTTAATCATCAGGAAAATGCAAAGCAATACCACAAGGAGATATTATTTCACACCCACTAAGATGGCTATATTCAAAAAGCAGGCAATAGCAAGTGTTGGTGAGAATGTAGAAAAGTTAGAACCTTCATATGTTGCTGGTAAAAATATAAAATGTGCAGCCAGTGTTGAAAACACTTTGGCACTCCTCAACAAAATAAACGTAGGATTATCATAGCAGTTCCACTCTGAAGTATAATAAACCAGAGAGAAATGAAAACATACGTCCGTGCAAAGTCTCATATGTAAAATGTTCATAGCGGTATTATTAACAAGAGCCAAAAATTGGAAACAGCCCAAATTTCCATAAGCTGATGAATGGATAAACAAAATTTATATTCACACAACGGAACATTAGTCAACCATAAAAAAGAATAAAGGACTGATATACAATACAATATGGATGGACCTTGAAAATTTATGCTAAGTGGCAGAAGCCAGACACAAAAGACCATGCACATAATCTATGACTCCATTTGTATTAAATGCCCAGAATAGGCAAATCTAGAGAGTCAGAAAGTAGATGAGTGGTTACCAGGCACAGGGGAAGGATGTTGGTGGGTACAGGGTTTCTTTGTGGGGTGATGAGAAGGTACTGGAATTAGATTGTGGTGGAAGCACAATTTTATCAATGCACTAAAAATCACTGACTTGTATACTA
>VMDR010014284.1:0-23763 GCA_007922815.1 Macrotus californicus | reverse complement strand
CATGCGCTACAAATACCAATGGATGTGCAGAGCGCTCAAGAATTAAGACTTTGGATGCTTGTTATTCACGTATACCTTGAAAGGTATTCTACGTTGAACTACAAGGAGCCACGGAGAACAATTTTATAGATAAGTATTGTAGATAAGAGAGGGAATGACTTAATAAAGACCAAAGTAACAGATATTGATATGATTAACATAAAATAAAACGGGATCAAGGTTGAAAATCCCTCAAGCAGACAAAACCATTTAAGCCACATAAACAAAATGAAAGCTAGCTTACTTTATGAATCTAAGTAAAATTTAACTTAGGTTATTTTTCGTAAATGCCTCTGATAATCATAAAAGAAAGTTAAGTCATCTTCCTAAAGTGGTATAAAATAGTCACTTTTAACCAATCCCCTGTTGTCTCTACACCCCCATTGTAATAAGTGACTATTGTAAAGATTAAACAACTTCTTCATTTTCACTTTATAAGCCTGTAATGTCATGCCTCTGAGCTTCAGACCACTTTGGATTTGAAGCATCCCAGTTCATGAACTATTATTTTTGAACAATAAACTCCTATTAAATACTATTTTATTGATATGATTTTAATTTGTAATACTTCTGGATTTTTTGACAACACACACCCAGAGCCTCTTTGAATTTAGCTGCCCCCACTTGCTACCCTTTGCCAGGGCATCCATATATGAATTTATTTCCACAAGAAATTGTTTCAACTTACAGATATATAAAGACATAAGTATATAAGTTGGACTAAAGCATTGCAATTGGCTCTTTCAAATTTTAACCAAGAGACAAAGGTGATCAGTAATTTCTTGAACTGAAAGAATAATTACAGTCAAGGCTTTAATCAGCGCCAGGTCATGTGAGACACATGACCGGTGGCTGTGTAGAGGAGTGCCAAGAAGATACTGAGAGAGGGGACAAGAGCTGGTCCGTGACAAAGAGCAAGAGTAAGAGAGAGAGGGGGACACAACTGACTCATTTCTAACTTCCTGGTTCTCAACTTCAGGGACCATGAAGCCTGGCCATACTTAACTTCAGGGTAATACCGTCAATCTTTTAAATAACCACATCCCGTGACTTTGTTTCCACTAGTTATTTTGAGGGGGATATTTTGTGGTTCCATATGAATTTCAGAATTATTTTTTCTGGTTCTATGAAGTGCGCTGTTGGAATTTTAGTAGGAATTGCATGGAATGTGTAGATTGCTTTTGGTAGTATGGACATTTTGACGATGTTAATTTTCCCAATGCATGAGCATGGAGTTTCTTTCTAATTGTTTGTGTCTTCTTCAATGTCTCTCATCAATGTCTTATAATTGTTAGTGCACTGATCTTTCACCATCTTCATTAAACTTATTCCCAGCTATTTTATTCTTTTTGATGCAATTGCAAATAGGATCAATTTCTTAATTTCTTTTTCTGATAGTGATTGGTGTAGAGAGATGCCACAGATTTTTTTGTATATTAATTTTTTATCCTGAAGCTTTCCTGAATTCATTTATTAGTTTTAACATTTTTTTCTGAGTGGAGTCTTTAGGGTTTTGTATATGTAGGATCATGTCATCTGCAAATACGGACAGTTTTGCTTCTTCGTTTCTGATTTGGATGCCTTTTGTTTCTTTTTCTTGTCTAATTGCTCTAGTGAGGACTTCCAATACTATGTTGAATTAAAGTGGCAAGAGTAGGCCTCCTTGTTTCTGATCTGAGAAGAAAAGCATTCTGCTTTTCACAGTTGAGTATAACATTATCTATGTGTTTGTCATATATGGCCTTTGTTATGTTGAGGTATGTTCTCTCTATACCTACTTTGTAGAGGTTTTTAAATCATAAATAGATGTTGAAATTTATGAGAAGCTTTTTCCTCATCTATTAAGATAATCATATTATTTTTATCCTTTTTTTTTTGTTAATGTGATTCATCATATTGATTTGCAGATGTTGAACTATTCTTGCTTCCCTAAAATAAAACCCACTTGATCACGTATTGTCAGATTTGGTTTGCTAATATTTTGTTGAGGATTTTTGCATCTATGTTTATCAGGGATGTAGGTCTATAATTTTCTTTTTCTTTTCTTTGTGGTGTTCTTATCTGATTTGGGTATCAGGGAAATTTTAGCTCTATAATATATATTAAAAAGCTTTCCTGTCTGTTCAGATTTTTAGAGGAGTTTGACAAATGTTTGGTGGAGTTCACCAGTGAAGCCATCTGGTCTTGGACTTGTTTGTTGGGAGGTTTTTAATTACCATTTCAATCTAGGAACTAGTAATCAGTTTATTTAAAAGCTCAAATTTTCAAATGTTCCATATGAAACATACTAATCTAGTATGAAGCCATTATTTTTGAATTTATTTTCTGATCTTTTCTCTCTATCCGCTACTGGTACTTCCTGTACTTGTGTATTGGTGCAAATGGTGGTGTCCCACATTTTTCTGAAGCTTTGTTTCTTTTTCTTCATTTTTTTTCTGCGTTTTTCACATTTCTGTCAATCTATTAACAGATTCCCTGACTATTCTTCTAGTTTAAATTTACTATTTGTGTCTTTGGGTAACTTTTCATTTAGTTATTATAGTTTCCAATTCCAAAATTTGCATTGACTTCTTTTAAAGTAATTTTTATCTTAGTAAAATTTTTAGTAATTTTCTGTATTCAGTAAGATACTGTTCTCCTACTTTCCTTTCTTTCTTTAAACCTAGTTTTTATGAAACATATGTATTACAGGTACTTTGAAGTCTGTGTTGGTTAAATCTACCATCTTAGCTTTCTTAAAATCTGTTCCTTTTGCCCATGTTATTTTATGTATTGGTAACACTTTCCTATTCCTCTTCGTGTCTTGTAATTATTTTTTTGAAACCTAGACATTTTAGATAACCTTAGATACTGAGCCCCTCCCACCTTGAGCTTTTATGTATGTGTATGTGTGTATATTGTGTATACTTGTTTATTTGTTTAATGAGTTTTTTTTTGGAGCATTTTAATGAAAGCTGTTTCCCCCACACAACGTGTGGAGCCTCTGATATTGCTCTTCTGGAGGGCTTAGCCTTGGGCATTCACACGGTCAGTCTGGGGTGATAGTGGTCATAGCAAGCCTCTCTTCGACTGTCTGTTTCTCTCATCTCTCTCTCTAAGTCTTCTTCTTTTGGTATGGCACTCAGCTACTCTGTTACATTAACTTCTGACTGATTTCTCTACTGTTTCCGACAATGCTAGGGGGCATAAATTACTCCACAATTTTATCCATCTAAATTCAGATACTGTTTCAGGAATTGTTTTTGAGATCTGTCTTGGGATTTGTTTTCAATCCAGGAGGTCCCTTCTCAGTTGATTTCCCCCCTGATTCTCTCTCATAAACTGGCTTAGGGTTTAAGTAGTTGTTATCATGAAGTTATTAGTTTTTTAAGTACATAGTACATACTAACAAAATCTATTTTTTGACAAGATCCTTAGACATAAACTTGTCCACATGATTTCAAATAATGTCAGGTATTTGGGGGGGATGATATTCAAACTTCTTTGTTTTTATGCAATTCTCTGTCCTGATTAAAATCTCTCAGTTACTACACAGATAGGGATTGGAAGAGAGGCTTAATTCTAGAGATACCCCTGCTTTTAAAGGAGGGTTATGGGTGGGACAGTAGCTTCTAATCATCTTGGCTTACCTCTATGGGATGAAACTTCTACATTATGAATGTGCTGGGATGAAGGAAATTGAAACTTCAGTATTCTTTGCTTTCTGCACCTGTGGTATATCTTCTACATCATGAGTGGTGGTGGATAGGGAGAAATAGGAGCCCCTGATCCTTAAGCTCTTGCAAGGAACTTAGCCTCTTATACTTGGTGCTGGAGGGAGAGTGCTGAGAAATGTGGATGGCTTGCCACTCCTGGTGAAACCCTGTATCTGTTGACTGAGATCTGAAGGAAGATTAAGCTGTACCTCCTTGGACGCATCCATCCAGAGTGGAGCTTCTGTCACACTGAGTTAAATGGGGGAGAGGGAGTAGGCCATTGCTCTAATGTCACAAACTCTATTCTTAGCAAGATTTAATAGATTGTCATGAATAAATGTTTATTTATTATCTTAATGGACAATTCAATTGTCCTAATTAAATTAGAACAATTTAAAAAAACCTTCAATTTTTTATTTTTAAAATAATTTTTATTACTTTTGGTTGTTTTAGTAGATAGTGGGTCCATGGAGCTTCTCGCACTGTTATTCTAGAAATGGAACTCCAATGAGTACATTCTTAATACTTTGGAATATTACACATTTTAAAATAATTCTTGTAGTATCTATGTATTGCTTGCATTATCAGATACTATAAAGAAAAGCAATGTAAATATGTATATTTACAATGTGTATGTATATATATATGTAGTTTTTAAAAAGATTTTATTTACTTATTTTTAGAGAGAGGGGAAGGGACAGAAAAAGAGAGGGTTAGAAACATCAATGTGTGGTTGCCTCTCACATGCCCCGCACTGAGGACCTGGCCTGCAACCCAGGCATGTGCCCTGACTGGGAATCGAATCAGTGACCCTTTGGTTTATAGGCTGGCACTCAATCCACTAAGCCACACTAGCCAGGGCTATTTTTAAAACTTACAGCTTTTAAAAATAGTGGTAGGTATTGTTTCATATGTTTTCAGGGGATATTTTTTGATGACTAAAAACCAATAACTTTTTTGGACTTTTAATTATTTTCCTGTAAACAAGTGCTTCCATTCAGCTTGAAGGTACCCGAAAAAAAGTGTGTTTTGTTAAGTATTCTAACTCCTTTTGCAATCAATTCTTACATCAAGACTTTATAGCTTTCAGCCATGCTCCTGTCTAAAGAAGAATGACAATTATTCTTCCTATTCTTTCTTGGCTGAGAATCCTTGAGGTCTCCACAGTATCCCTGCTCACCTTTGTATTCCATGGTATTCATCATGATTTTTTACTTGAAATAAAATTAATTCAGAATTGATGTTTGTCAAAATCTATGATCAGTTTGAGATTTTGCCCTACTTATAAGTTAACAAGTTAACAGGCCACTGTTTCATGGAGACTGGCAGAAGACATGATTTTTAGGTGAAAGAGAAAGAGCAAGTTATGACAGCAGTGGCCATAGCCTCATTATGTTCATTTTGCTTTGGCTTTCTGAGCCCGAGTTCCCACAGCGTAGCTCCACGAGGACCCAGTGACTTTCGCATACCCAGCATACCATATTATAGAAGAGGGATCCCAAGGTTAGAAAACCCAAATCTTCCATAATGGTCAATAATCCTGCCTGAACTTTGCAGCAGAGAAAGACATTATACTTATTATACCAGATATTAAATAAACTTGCCTTTTTCTCCAGAGAAAGACACATATCTCCAAGGTTGTTAGTTATACAAATATCTCTGAAAACACGATCCAGAAAAAAAGGTAGTCGGGAGTGCTTGTGCATGCAACATGTACATCACCTTGAGAAACCTGAGGATAATTGTCCTCCACTAGTGTGAATCACTTAAGTTCAGTATTTTTTTCAATAATGACCTAATCAAAAAGCAACACCTGAAAATCAGAACTTCCTTGGAAATGCAGTATGTCATGTGGGTGACATCTTCATATAACTGAAGCTCATACTTGCATGTATCAAAATTTGAAAGGATAAATATTGTGATGGAAACATCCCCAAAATATATAGCAAATATTTGTGTCATTGTAAACCTATTACCTACACCCATTAAGTAAAACTCATTAATTTTACCAATGGAAACCTACTTCTAACATTTGGAAGTGTATTCTTGATTATGGAAAAAAGACCTCCCTTAGAATGTAGAGTGAATGCCACCAGCAAAGATACACACACTCCCTGTCTATGCTGGCATACACTATGAGTTGTAGGCCTTATAATAAGGGGCTACTGTTAATTGTTTTTATAGCTGAGGAAATGGAGGCACAGAGAAGTCACGGAACTTATGGTCACATAGGTAGGAAATGGCAGACCTAGTTCAGAGTCAGTATCTACTTCTGTTTTGTGCTATCATTCACTACTGGGTTCTGCTGCATCTTTAATTACTGCCCCCCCCCCCCCAGCTACTGTCTCTACCCAGTAGTCAATTTCATTATTTACTTCTTTTATGAGTCTCCTTTTCTTGCTTCTACTAGTAAGCCAATTAAAATTCTCTGGGAGCTGAAAATCCAGGTATATGGGTTCTGTGAGCTTTTTGCTTTTAAATAGCAGTCAGTAGGACTGAATGAAAGAGGAAGCCATGGATTTGGTACTGGGACCTTGTAAAAAGCCACTTCCAGTATTCTTATAGGCTGTGGAAATCTGTCCTCTCCCAAAGTGGTTTGTGACTGTGTTTAATTTTAAGGTTAACAAAGGGGGGAATGGAAGCAGGTGATGGCTGGGTTGTGCTTGATGAGTCCGGCCCCATTCGGGAGCACGTTTCTGTGGCGACTGGCTGGTATTGTGTAGGGATGCTTATTAATTCCTACTATCAGCAGAGCCTGAGTCAGATTAATCTCCATATGGCAGAGAGACACAAAAGATCCCAGTGTAACCATCGATATATGCAGGTCCCAACCTTATCTACATGCTGGCACAGAGCGTGTCAGTTTCTAATTCTTCTTTGGGAATATATCATTTGATTCATGTGTGAAAGATCAGTAAGGGAGGAGAATAAATCCCACTTTTGTTCAGCCTTCTGGGCAGTCTGAGCCTGCTAATTTCTGCAATATGCATGATGTATAACAGAATGGTAACCTCTTAGATTTACAGTCTCTCCTTCGAGTCAAAATTAAGCAGGGCGCCATTTATTAACATTTCAAAGACAGAGAGCCATGTTCTGGTTAGCATTACAAGTTCAGAGACTTTTGATGAGTGAAAAGCCCTTATAAACCTTTTTTTTGCCCAAGCTGTTCATTTATGAGCATATGTAAGCATATGTGAGTGGTAGAGAGTGTGTTTTTAGTCTATTCCCCTTGAATCCACATGGATTACTCTTTCACATCAATCAAGTCCATGGTCAAATGTTTCTTTTATCTGTCAGGTCTTCCTCAACCACATTATATAAAACAGGACTCCTCCCCACCCCATGACACTCTCTCTCACTTCCCTCCTATCTTCTTCACGGAACTTCACAGAATTTATCCCATCCTAACATATACTTACATGCTACACGTTTGTTTGACTCTCTCATTTAGAATTTCAGCTGAATGAGACCAAGGCATTTTTCTCATTCAAGGTCATATCCTCAGAGCCTAGACCAATGTCAGGAACACAGTAGGAATTTGATGACTATTTGATGCAGGAAAATGAAATGTTTACAAAATTTCTTCTTCTTTTTTCAGTAACAATGGGGAAACTGTAGTTAATGTCATTCAATATTCAAAGGAAAGAACTTTAATTTGCACAGTGCTGTTGGCAAAGAATTTTTCATTTAACTGCTATTAGCCCTTGTCCTGGAATGACTTCATGCTGTTGAATTGCAGATATTCCTGCTTTCACTTGGAAGAGGCAGTGAAATTGTGTGGTAGCAACTAAATTTTTCCTCTTTTAACATGTAATTTGCTATCTATTGAATAACTAGATTATCCTTAATCACAAGACACAAGTAATAAGCATTTTTATTAAGATGATTGGAGAAAGGCCAAAAGATAATAAAAGTAAGGAAACAAATAATGTGGCCTCCTAAAATTAAGCAAATTGTGTATATAATGAGAAAGAAAGTTTAAATTAGTTACCACTGGCCCCAAAATGAAGCATTAGTAATGTTTATTACTGGAAATCTGCAGAACCTAAAATAAATTATTCTCTTTTCTTTAGAGTTTGTTTTAACCAGTAGCCATAATGATAACAGAAAACTGTTCAGACTATTTTGGGAAAAAAAAACAGGTAGGATTTGCCCAATAACTCTTAGACATTGCTAATACCACCAAACACTCATATTCCACAATATGCTGTTTTCTAGAATCACCAGCCTTTAATTCATCTTAAGTCTCTGGTAGAAAATGCAAAATTTTCATTTTGCCAAAATTTGTAGCTGAATTCTAAAATTCAGTAGGGAAGGGGCTTTCAGCATGTTCCAACTTCTTTATATTTTTCTTCCATGTGTGATGGAGTCCAAAGTGAGGCAAATATTTAGTGCCTGCCTACCACAGGAGAGCATTCACAGTGGGTCATGCAAGCTTCAGAAGGCCATTGTCAATAGCTATTTCTGCACAAGATTTTCGGATGGTCATATCTACCCAAATTCCTTATGTCTTTCCTCTTTTCCCCTCAATTTTCAACCTACTGATAATCTCCATCCCATCCCTTATCTTTAAAAACCAACTCAGTTCTGCCTTCCTTGGGAGGACCTGAATAGTTACTCTCATTCATGGGTCTGAACACTCACTGTTATATAAAACTGTAATGAAGGTAATGATGATGATGATGATGATGATGATGATAACAGTGATCAATGCTTATTGGGCTCTTACAATGTACTAGGACTGCATTTTTGCTTAAGTTATCTCATTTAATCCTTCCAATACCCTACCAGTATCTACCTTTTTCCCAAGTGAAGATTAGAAGGACTAGTTAATTCCTGAGACCATTTGCTCTATAAAAGTGAAGTCTGTCTTCAAACCTAGGGAATTTCCACTCTACAGAACTTATTTGTATGCTGCCGTATAAGTATTTTGTCTCATGTCTCATTTTTGCCTGCCTCCTGGATTATAAGATCTCCTATTCAGAGACTCACCCTATATTTCCTTGGTGCACTGCTGAAAGATTTTGGTGATCACCCAGTAGACTGTAATAAATAGTTGCCGATTGTTTGAAACTGTGGTCTAAGACTGTTTCCTCCTGTAGAGCCCCAGAGGGAGAGATGACTGTCACATCTTATTTATTGTTTTCCTGTCATCTTGAACTTGAGAGTCTTTTGAGGCAGTTTCTTCACTAACAGAGATGAGTTGTTTGATTTGTCCAAACCCAACACATGGCGGTGTTTTCTCTTAGCTATTTCAGGGCTAGGCTACATAATGGCTATTTCTTTATCTGTTTCTCATAGAAACTACTTAAGATAGCTTTGGTCTCCCATGAGACTGATCTATGACAGCCCATTCATAACTCTGGAATCAATCTTAGAATATTTAAGCTTATTATGACAGAGAAAAATCCAATTTACTTTCCCCTCCTTACAGACAAGGAAAGTAAGATGGCCAAAGTAGGTACCCCATTTCCCAATAATTGGCCCCTGGTTTTTTTTTCTCTACACCATTACTGAGACAGCACAAATGTCATAGAAGATACTGGTAAGGGCTAGTCCCCTGACCCCTGGAACTAGAGGGGTCCTGGTCCTATGTAATGAAATATCAACAAAGTAAGGTAATAGGTAGCAATCTTTTAAGATTTCACAGAAGGCAGAAGAGTTCAGGAAAAGCTTCTCAGAAGAAGATATAACTGAGTTGGGAATTAAGGGTTGGGAAAGGTTATAACAAGGGGAAATGATGGAAAAGGTTTGCAGACTCCAGCAGTATAGAAGTGGTACCTCCAAAGCCCGGTTCAGGAGCCAAGTGAAGATGTGGTGGAGGGAAGACCTTTGGAACAATCAGAAGGAAATTCCCTCTGCTGGAGATCCATGCACCTAAAAGACAAGCCTAAGAAATTTGGCAAATGGAAGTTACGAAGGTTTGGTGGCCTAAGGATGATGGCATAGAGCTCTTTCATGAGAATTTATCTAAGTGTGGTTTAGAGTTGAACTTGAGTGGGCAGAAACTGGAAGCAGGCCAACCAATTTAGAGAGTACTTGAGATCCTTTAGGGCCTGATTACCTCAGAGTTCCCACATGTTATAATGAAATCAGGATCTTATGACTCAGAGAAATAAGATTTAATTTTTGAATCAAACCATTTTCTGGTAAATGGAAAGGGGATATTTTATGAGGGGAGGTGTATTAGACATGGAGATGCTCTGCCCAGGTGCCCCTTCAAGGAGAAACGTGGTCTTCAGCTGTGGGAAAGAAGGTCATCAGGCAGCCTCCAGCCCTCAGCATGGTCACGATCTGTCTCAGTGGCTGGGACTGGTCAGGGCATGCCTTCTGGTGACTGAGCAAGGAAAGGTATACGGTCTGGCAATTTCTACCTGATGCTGGTCATTCTGATGAATGGTATTTGCTCCAGGACTCCCAGATGGGTAGGTTTCAGCTTTGTGGGACCTGCATTAAAGTTCAGCTTTTCTTTCTCCTCACTTCTGCTTTTGCCCTCTCTTTTGTGTTGATCCCTAACAAATATCTTGCTGTAAAGCTCCTTCAGACATCAATTTCCAGAGAAACCAGGTTGTGACAAAGGGGATGGCAGGGACCCCAGTCAGGAGAAGGTGGTCCATAGCTGTGTATGTGTGACACTGAAACGTAGGCTGGTGGCACTCACCTGCTTTCTACATGGGAAATATCTAGGATTCAATATCTAATTAAAAGGAGGGCCAGGGAATTGCTTGAATCTGCTTTTCCTTAGGACTTTTATAAGATTAATGAAATAATTTCCACACCAGAGAAGTAGTCGTGGGTGATGGGTTGTACTAATGATGCTATGGAAGTGTGGGGGGCTGGCTTTGAAGGCTTTCCCAATCCCTAAGCTACCTCTTGCTACTGCCAAGAGCTTCTTTCCATTCCTTTAAATGATGGCAGCTACTATCGTTATTATTCCCTGTAGAATAAGGGTAGACTGGATTATCAAACAGTTCACAAATCTTAGTAACCGAAAGCAATGGAGATTTAGTTCTCTCATAATATATATCCATAGCAGGTGTCCTGGGGACTCTACTCTTCTTTGTCCATGTTCTGGAACCCAGGACCTTGTTGGGCAAACGTATAATACTACAGATCTCATCATTCAACCATTCTCTTTGCTGTGTTCACCACAGTGGTGGCCATGGCAGAGAGAAAAAGGGACTTCTGGGAGTTCTCACATGCAATTTAAATGCATTAGCTTTGTAAATGGCACGTATGGCTTCCATTCACACTTACAGCCAGAAGTAGTCACATGGACTCCCCCAGCTGCCCAGGAAGCACCATCCTATCATGAGCCTGGAAGAGGAAGAACCTAGCAATATTGGGTGAAAACCACAAATAACTAAAATGTTTTCATTTTCTCATTCCTTTTCTTTAATACTCCACTTTCCTGTGCTCCACTTAGCTGTGTGTACTTTAAACTTTGCCATCACATCTGTGGACTATTGAGGGTCTTTAATTATTTCCAGCAATTGAGAATTATTGAGATGCGACTTCCCCCTTTGCCTACAATAGGGTTTTCTGTGTGCATGTGACATTCATTACAATACAAAGTGGGGTTACAGAAGACACTTTCCTTGTAGAATTAAGTTATGCATTTGCATAGCAACACAAAATGGTCGAGAGTTGGATAGAGAGGGAGGACATAATGGAAATCCCGTTTTGCTCATTATAATGTCACTCCTACAGCAAAATTACCTTGTGTCCCTGACAAAGATTAAAGGTTTTACTCCTCCTGGTTTTCAGTAACAACTTCTCTCATTAGCCACTCATCTCACCACTTACACAGCCATTTATCCAAATGTATATGTAAAATTAAAAATAAAAATGTACTAATTATTAGGGCACACTAGCATAGGCAGATGAGGGTATAGGATGGGAGAAATGCTAGGGAAAATGGAAAATAATATTAAACCCATATTTCACCAGGCACAGGAAAGAGATTTCTCATTAGCTCATCCATCTCATTAGCTTCCCAGACAACATTCAATATTTACTTTCAAGAAGACATTTTTTATAGGTTCAGATTTTTCTTGTTTAAATGTAGGTTCAAGTATCTAGAGAAAAAAACATGTTTTCTAGAAATGTTCACCCTTACCTATAATGTTGACTCAAGGTAGGGATTAGGAAAGTTTATTCTTCAAAGACCAGCCATCTAATTCCTTGAACATTACTAAAGGTAGAACAATAGAGAAAATGCCTGAATTGCAATTAGAATGATTGTGGTTAGAGTAATGAAGGCATTTCTTGACTGAAAAGATTACTGTGCACTGGAATAACTTATGATAATAATATGCAATACCGTGTGTTTTGAGCCTCTGCTTTCTATATTCCTAACAATATGTTGAATATACAGGCACACACACAACTTCTCATCTTGCTTATTTCATGCTATGGACATACATTAATATCCCAATATCCAATAAACAAAGGATAAGAAAGTTTGAATAACTTGCCCAAGGCTACACAGACAGAAAGAAGTAGCAGAAACAAGATGCAAATCTAGGTCTGAGAAAATTTCCACTATTGTTGATGTGAGTAGAATTTATTCTTTTAATTTTGATGATGAGGACGGCAATAATAATGCCAACAGTTATTGAGCACTTATTACTTGCCAGCCTCTCCTGTATGCACTATAGAAACATTAACTCATTTAATCCTCAAAAAAAATTCAATGAGGAGTGCTAATACACCATTTCATAGATGAAGAAACTGATGCGAAACTAAGGTTAAGTTAGTAGCAGTACTCATTAAAAGATAACCTGGGCTGGCTTCGATGGATCTTAGTTAAAGAAGACATCACATGGGCAAACTTACAGAACTCTAGTTTTCTCTGCCCCTTTGTCTTCTTTGCCATTTACTGCCGATACCACGAACCACAGGATATTGTGCAGGGTACTCACTAAAGATGTGAACTCTGGATTCAGACTGTCTGAGTTCTAATCATTGCTGAATAGATTGGGGGCAAGTCCTTGCATTATTTTCCGGGGGCTGCCATAACAAGTTATTGCAAACCAGGTGGCTTAAAACAACAGAAATTTATTGTGTCCTAGTTTAGGAGACCAGAAGTCCAAGAGCAGAGTGTGGGAGGGACAGTACTCCCTCTGTAGATGTTAGGGAAGGATCTTCTTTGGGCCTCTCTCCAGCTTCTGGTGGTTGCCAACAATCCTTGGCATCATTTGACTTGTGGACATATCACTCCAGTCTCCACCTTGTCTTCAGGCAGAGTTCTGTGTGTCTCTGTGTTTCCAGATTTTCATCTTTTAATAAGGACACTAGCCATATTGGATTTGGGGCCCACTCTAATTAAGTGTGACATCATCGTAACTTGGTCACATCTTTAAAGATCCTATTTTCAAATAAGGCCACATTCACAGGCTCTGTGTGGTCATGAATTTTTCAGGGTACAATATTCAACGCAGTACCATCCCTCAAATTTTCAAAGTTATTTTCATGAGTAAAATTAGAATAACATCACACTTATGTCATGGGCTTGTTGTGAGTCTTAATATGCAAAAATAAAATTAAGATTAGAGCTCAGCACAGAACAAGTGCTATTCCAGTGTTAACTGCTTTTAATTACACGGCTAACTTCTACTAGGAACTTGATAAGATCAAGAGTTATGTTAGGCCTGAGCTTGTAAAAATTGCATTTCCCCCAGCCCTTGTGTTTTTCTGTAAATTAATAGAGTAAACCTGGTGCTTATAGAACTTGGCTTCATTTCAGCATGGCAGGCTTTGATCTTAATCAAATCAACAGCAGAGGAAGATCAATATACTAGTCATTCTTTATGTAGTGACATAAGAATACTGCCTTTTTGGAGGGAGAGTGTTCTCCTTTCTTTTTCTTTTTGTTTATTATCTGTCTTCTTTTCTCTGTCAGGATTTTGCATCTAGTGAGATATGAGCAGGATATCAAAGGGAACTTTCACTGTGGCCTGAGCATAAGAGATTATCAGACTGAGACAGCAAATAAGTGAATTCAGACAACAATTGCAGCTGCTGATATGAGTGAAATGAGATTTCACTTTGGGCCTTGCTAGTCACCGGGCCCCAAAACAAATTAAAATAAGATTACTTGATGGTCTAGAGGTTTATATGTTTTAAAAATAAACTTTATAGTCAGCTGCTGACTATTTAGAATTTCTTAATAAGCCCATTGGATGATATTGCTTGATTGAGTCAATGTTTATTTTCAGTCATAGCTCTTGGAACTAGAAGGGTGACATAGAGAATCCAGGGTCACTCTCTCATTTTATTGTTGAGGAAATACTTATCTACTTGGGTTTATAATGGACTATGCCATATGAAATTCTTCCTTTTTCTCCTCCTGGCCAACCCTTCCCTTCTTTTTTACACCTGTATTGAATTTATTGGGGTGGCATTGGTTAATAAAGTTATATAGCTTTCAAGTGTACAGTTCTGTGATACACCATTTGTGTATTGTATTGTATGTTCACCGCCCAAAGTCAAGTCTCCTTCCATCACCATTGATCCCCCTCTTACCCTCTCCGATCTTTCCCCACCCTCTTTCCCTCTGGTAATTAATCATCATACTGTTGTCTGTGTCTATGAGCTTTTTTTTTGCTTAATCCCTTCACCTTTTTTACCCAGTCCCCCAACCCTTTCCACTCTGACAACTGTCAGTCTGTTCTCTGTATCTATGAGTCTGTTTCTATTTTGTTTGTTAGTTTATTTTGTCCATTAGAGTCTCCAATGTAAATGAAATCATATGGTATTTATCTTTTTCTGACTGGCTTATGTCACTTAGAATAATACTTTCCAGTTTCATCCATGCTGTCACAAAAGGTAAGATTTCTTTCTTTTTTATGGCTGAGTAGTATTCCATTGTGTAAATATACCACAGCTTTTTTATCCACTTATCTACTGATAGGCACTTGAGCTGCTTCCAGATCTTGTCTATTGTAAATAACACTGCAATAAACATAAGGGAGCATATATTTTTTCAAATCAGTGTTTTGGTTTTCTTCAGATATATTTCCAGAAGTAGAATCGCTGGGTCAAAAGGCAGATCTATTTTTAATTTTTTAAGGAAACTCAGTGTGGTTTTCTAAAGTTGTTGTACCTATCTTCAATCCCACCAACAGTGCACGAGGGTTCCCTTTTCTTCTTATCCTTGCCAGCACTTGTTGTTTGTTGATTTGTTGATGATGGCCATTCTAACAGGTCTGGGATGATATCTCATTGTGGTTTTAATTTTCATTGCTCTGATGCTTAGTGACATTGGACATCTTCATATATGTCTATTGGCTGTCTATAGTAAAGTTCTCAATTAGTAGGGAGCTGGAGAACTGTATTATGGGTCTGTGACATTGATGGTCACTGCCCAGAGCTTGAGACACTTTGTGAGGCTGCCTCATTTCCCTGAATGTGCAGAATGATTTTTGAAAGCAAAAGTCTGGTTCAACAGCAAAAGGAAGAGCCACAGAAAATGAAAACAAACAAAAAAATCACTGCCCATTAATTACTGTCAGTGGGAGCCAGAGAGATGTAAAGGAATTCAAGCTTAGTGGCTCAGTTCAGTTTCTGAGTGTTTCAGTCATAGCTAAGCCTTGCTGAGTTGCAGTTCTTCTGGGTTCACATCAATTAAAATTTTCAAGTTTAGACAAATGACTGTGCAGGCTCGCATTACTTTCAAGGTGACTTTATTTTCAATATTACTTTTGGCAGCACTTCTGCAAATAGTTTTAAAGGTTAATTTTGCTTCATTGCATTTGAATTTTTAATGAATGTATATTTTGTTAAGATTCCCCTTAACCCTAGATATGCTTGGTGAAGGCTCTGATTTTCTGATGAAGTTCTCACTAAGAATTTGCATTTAAACTAGTCATTTCTAGGGTAAGTGAATGAGGCATTCCAATTAGGCCCTGTCTAAAAAAAAGTTTATGATGTGGTCGAATCAAGTCAGACTCACAGCAATAGAAAAAATAGTAGGGGAAAATGAAGAAATTAAGTGAAATGCTCTATCTTGTTTCCCTCCTGAAGGCCTGTGCTGTTTGCTTTGAGATTAGGAAACTGTGCTGGGCTGTAGCCAGAACACTAGATTTGATTTGGTTGCCATTTGAGTTGACTTCTGAGGTTAGTACCAGTTTTATCCTTGCCTGTCTTGGGTTCCTTGGGCCATCATTACCTCACCTGCAAAAATGAGGCAGCTGGGCCCAGAGAACTTGAAGTTTCTTTTTTCTCTGAAATTCGGAGGTTTTATCATTCTGTGATGTAGATGGCCATTGCCCAAAGAGCTTCAGGCACTTTGTGAGTCTACCTTTTTAATCTTCTAAAAAACACTTCGAACAAAGAAAAGCAAAGCATAAACAAGCAAGTCCACTTAGATGAAGTGGCTCAGGCTGGTGAGCCAGGTACTGTATATCTCCCATTAGGGTGTATTATACGAAAGAATTTACACTGAACTTGGAATCACAGGATCCGGACTGAATGCTTTGCTTTGCGGCTTCCTGGGAGAGTCTTGTATTCTCTTTGGGTTTCACTTTCCTTACCTATGAAATGGAAATAGCTATGCCTTCTCTACTCATCAGTGAGATTTGCACTTGAAAGTCATTTGCAAGCTATATAGTATTATAAACTATACCGTTAGCTCTAGATATTTCTAGATCATGAAGAACACAGGTGTCTTTTAGGAGAGAATGTTAAATTTCACTTTGCTTTTTCCCATAAATCATAGACATCTTAGCACTCTACACAGCATTACATACCCTACAAAGTATCTTAGGAAACATTTTATAAAACAGAAACATCACGCCCCTACATATTTGAAATGCTTATGCTGTTTCTGGTCAACATTTCATCACTACGATTCTCAACTCCAAACAGTCCCTAGAAATTCTGGATCTTTGTCTTCCTGGTCTTAGCCATAAGGATTCTGGCACTTCCCTCTTCAAATGCCCTTAGCTCTGAATACTCTCAGAGGACCTCTCTCTTAGCTCTCCACATATCTTTAAGGGCATCTCTGAGTTACTCAGTTTTTAATCCTTCATTTAATGAGTATTATTAAATATGACTAGTACTTGGTACTCTTAAATTTGAGAGTAAAGCTTTGAATTTGATGAAGTCCTGGTCCCCCATGAACCTCATACAAGATAGAAAAGCATCATCTGAAATATCTCGGCTGTTTAGGACCTCTTGATCCAATTCTTAGCATACAAAAGGAAAGCCCCTTCCTTCCGTTTCTTAAGCACACTCTTTCTATACTCTCCCTTTCTCCTGAGGAAATGGGGAAAATCTTCTGCATGAGGATTATTCCTCCTTGACTTTATTTTATTCTCTGGAAGGCACTCCTTATAAAGACTTGTGAAATAGCCATCTTTTAGAGTTTTTCAATTGGCATAATATAGAGATCCACTTTGCATTTATTTTCTTTAAAAATTAGAAATTCTGATGGCCCCAGAAGTGGTTATCAAAATCAGAGGGGAAGCTAAGAAACATTTTCATTCATTTACCAGATCACATCACGTAGCACTTGACTTGAAACATTGGCCTTGTTTCAGTTTATGAGCATGACTCCTCTCTCTGTGGACTGACCTTGTTCAGGTATCCTTCCTGGTGACCTTGTGCTGTCCCTGACAATCAGGTAGCATTGACAGATTTTCTCTGAAAGGCAAAGGTGATGCCTATGGTTGCACCCCACCTCACAGCTGCAAATGAAATTAGAGCTACCAGCATTTTGAAGAACAAAGTGGGGATCCTAAATGCAATATAATTGCTAATCATCATCAATGTTGATTAGTCATTTGAAGGGGAAAGAATGAGTCGGCATCTGTCACCCATTGCCCTCCGGCAGGTGAGAGGCCTGTGTGTTGGCAGGAGCGCTATGGGTCTAATGTGTCTGCCAGCGTCCAAGTGACTCAGAGCCCAAATCAAGGAAGCATTGCAGCCTGACATTGCTGAATTCCCTCTGCCAGCTGGATTCCTGAGCCAGCATCTATTGAAACTCTCTCTCATTCTCTCGTTTTCTTACCCTCTTGCTCTCTCACACTCGCATTCACTCTCACTAGCTTTATTGAAATACAGTTTCCATGCATAAAATTTGCTGAAGTGTGTAATTCAAAGATTCTTAGTAAATTTACGGACTTCTACAACCATCAATTCAAACGAGTTTGGAACATTCCTATTTTCCCCAAAAGATTCCTCATGTTTGTTTGCAGTCAATGTCCATTTTCACCCCTGGGCTTAATTAGCCACTCATGTATGTTCTGTCTCTGTGAGTTTGCCTTTCCTGGACATTTCATATAAATGGAATCATACATTCTTTATTTTTTTGTGTTTTGGCTTCTTTCACTTAGCATGCTTGCTTTTTGAGGTTCACCCATGATGGAGCATGCATCAGTAGCTTTTTATAAGTGAATAGCATTCCATTGTATGGATATATCAGATTTTGTGTATCTATTTACCCACTGATAGACATTTGAATTGTTTCTACTTTTTGGCTATTAAGCATAATATTGCCATGATTATGTATACATTTCTGCACCCCTCCACCAATTAGAGTCTTCTGCAGTTGAAATTATGTACCAGACATTCTTTATCTCTTTATGTTTAGAATTCTTCCAAATATGTGTGTATGTATGTAGTATATATACATATGTGAATCTACATAAGTACTTATGTATTGTATATATCACTGTGTTTCTCTGCTCTCTGAACTTATGAGACACCATTGCAAGGTGCCCCTCACTTTCCTAGTGAAGAAACTGAAAAACAAATGGTCAAACATCTGAGTGATGCCGAGCCACTGAGGACAAATGAGTGGGGAAGAGCCAGGTAAGGAGTAATCCAGGTTATTCTACCTGCTCATTTCTGTGGTGGCAGGTCTGATGTGGAAGTGACTGTAGGTAAGAGAGGTGATGAGAAGAGGGAAGCAGGAGAGGGGTCAGTCATTTCCCCTAAGGTTGTATACAAGGAAGGAATGGGAGAAGGTATTTAATCATGATTATATACTACAAGTACAACTATACTAATTGTAGTTGTTTTACATTCCTAATTACATTTAATCCATTTAATTTTCACATCTGCACTGGAGATACCTAGAATTACACCTACCTAATATGTGAGGAAATTAGGGCAATAAGAAATTACAAACATGTTCAAGGATCTACTACTCATAATAAAGACGAAATTCAAACCTAAGTATTTGTGATTATACAGCAGAGGCTGTGAATAGAAGCCTGTAATTGTCTGTCCATACTATGAGGCAAGAAAACAAAACAGGTCCTGAAGTTCTCAGTCATTCTAAGAGGTCCTTCAATATAGATTTAGAATGCTAGGTAATCAACTGTCTGGTTGTCTTTCTTTCTGTAGCCAAAGGGAGCACAGAATTCCTCTCCAAACTGGCACTGAACTTTTCATATTCTAAGAGGAACCAGCGAGAGTATGACAAACAAGATGTAGTATTGGGCCTCAATGCGGTGTCTTTTTATGTACACGTGTGTATATTGTGTGTTTGTGTATATATGAAATTAATCTATCATATCAGAAGAGTATGGACTATAAACCAGAGACTAGTTTGCTGAATGTGTTAGGAATTTTTCTTTGGGTGGCTGCAATAATTATAATAATAGCTACAATTGACAAAATGCTATGTGTCAGTTCATGTGTTAGATGTTTTATGTGCATGTCAGGTTTCATTTTCCAAAAAAACCCAGGAGGTGGGTGTTTATATCAGACAGTAGAAACTAGATTAGCTATCATAACAAAAAAGAGCCCCATAATCTCAGGGACTTAAAAAAATTAAAAGTTGATTTCTTATCATGTTCTACACCTATTGCAAATGGGCAAGAGTATTTGCAAATCAGATTGCCAGGAACCCAGGCAGAAAGAGACTCCTTTCTGCAAGGAAAAGTGAATGCAGTGAATTGGGTACCAGTGATGAAAGCTTCTTCTGTCACACATGTGATACATGTCACATTCCTTCAAATTTTATTGGCCAAAGGCAGTCATATTGTCCATACCTAATATGACATTAGGTAATGGAGCATGAAAATGAAACTCTGTCATGTGACCAGAAGTGGAGAAAGAACTAGAAATATTTGGTAATTTTAATGACTATCATAGTCCATCTTTATTGTCACCAAACATTTGGCTCCTTTCCCCATGGAAAATAATGTACTTTCTGGATGAAAAAGCTCACAATGAAGGAGAAAGCTTTAAAGTCTCGTCCAGTTATTGCCATTAACTTCGATGTCCAGGACTTCTGGATAATGTGCAAAGGTCCTTTCTCTGAGGATCATGCCTGTGCAGTAGTCTCTCCATCAGGTCGCAGACATGGCTCCCTTTGAACTAATGCTAAACTAACTATCTTCCCTGATGTGAAGAAAGAAATACACACAGCCATCAGTTGTCTAAAGCAAGTTTAAATCTTACGGTACAGGTACCGTAAGGCCCGGCTGTCTTGGACCTGCAGAATATCTTTTATTCGGTACCGACTGGGCCCGCTGAGGGCTGTCAGTGCTTTTCTTTCTGTGGCCCACGGCTCTACTCTCTGGGGAGTTCTTTCCATCATCCTCCTTGGACACAACTGAATAGGACAGTAAAGAATGTGCCTACTTTGGGTTCCACTTTCTTTCTTCTTTTAAAAGTTTGGGATCAAAGAGTCATCAATATTTTTTGCTCTGCACAGCCACAGAGCTTTTGTGGACATATCTACTCTCTTAAAACTTGAGAAGGGAAGAAAGACAACAGCAGCACTGGTTTTGAAATCTCCCTGAATTCTGTCCCAGGAAGCAGAACAATCAGTTAGCAAAACCAAGTCCCCCCTCCAAATTTTTTTGAAGCAAATAAGGCAAGATGTCAATATTTTTAAAAAATATTCTAACCATTCTATACATGGACTGTTTGTTTATAATGTTAAAGATACTTAAGAATATTTATAATAAAACATAACTTACTCCTCATTACCACAGAATAATCCTCATTTGTTCTTTCAAAGTAGGACTTTGAAACAAACTTTTAATTTATTCCAAAAGCCAGGAAAACCCATGAAATAACTTGAGTCACCCAGATCTGTGACCCAGGTAAAGTCTCTGAGAGAAATACATCCATGCAGAACCAGGAATAATTTTGCAGCTGATCTCCCGAGCTCAGTTAAATTATCACTAAGCATTCCAGGCATGGAAATAACTAGGGGGTTTTACTTAAAAGATCAATGACATTCTATATCTATGTTACACTTTGAGATTTAATTTAAAAATTTAGAATTTTTTTGTTTGCAGTATCCAACACAAAGGCAGTATTTGGCTTACTTTTTAGAGATAATCAACCATCCTTAGAAAATGTATTCAAAGCAAGAGACGATTCACTCTTTGAAGTTCCTAGACAGGCATGAACAGGTTTCAGACCATCTATTGGTACTGTTATGGCTAACTAATGGAGGCCAAGCTATTCCCACCTTCACACCATCAGATCTTTAGCAACATGTGTTCTACCATCAGTCATAGTGAGATGCAGACAGAGGAAGATGAACATCATCCTTTCTCTCTGTCATGGTCATCCATCACTGCCTTGGGGAGTTCTGTAGAGCCCAAGGAGGGATTGTAAATAGTGTAGAAATGGACCCAGGAGGAGAATTTAGGGGATGTGTGTGCTTGTCCCAACTGTGTTATAAAAATAATAGAATGTTAGTGTTAAAGGGACCTCATTGATCATCTTGCCCAGTGCCATCATTTTAAAGATGAGATTCAGAGCGAGGAAGTGACTTTGCCAATGCCATATACAACCCATCATCAATTATTTATTGAAAAACAGATGAACCAAAGTGAGAGGTACGCTCACATATAAATTTGGGACTCAGAATCTCAGATACACTTCAGAGCAGTGTGACTGTGCCCTGGGGCTGATTATCACATCTTATATTCTTCTTAACTTCCAGCACAGTAAGTAGGGATGCCAGGAGCCCCTGGCCTGCCCTCAGGTTTACTGGGACAGTACAGCAAAATAGAGGCATTTCCCCAATTTTCTCTGCTTTGCTTTTGGTCGCACTTTCTGTTACTTTGTCTTTTGTCCTGCTCTATTTCACACTGTAAAGAACTCCTGTCATCGTCATCTTTAGGAGATCGTAAGAGGCATTAAATCTAAATGTAGATGCCATCTAATCCCCAAAGATTAAAGTGTTATACAAAAACAGAAGGCAGTTAGAGACATTTTACCCATTGTTTGGTAGACTATTGTTTCCCCTTCTCAGCCACTGTGTCAGAAGTCTGTGTGTGTGTGTGTGTGTGTGTGTGTGGAGGGTGGACAAAGCAGAGGCAGGAAGGGCAGGGGAAGATGCATGAAGCCCCCAGGGAGAGGTCATAGCAGTTTGGGGGACAACCGGCCAGGGGACGGCAGTGGAGGGAGGCTGGAGCTGGAAAACAGACTTCTAGTTTCATAATCTGAGTGAAAGCTAATTCTGACCAAATTGCTCTTACAAAGATTTTTTGTTAAAGTAGTACACAGATTTGGATGTGCCAGCCTACCTCTTTTAATTCATCCCAACTCCATTTAACATCTTCATATATAATTGGTAAACAACTCATAGGCATTCTTCCTGGGTCACAGTGGAATGTTGTGATTCTTGAAAACATGGCTGATGCAAGCCTTTAAGGATGCTAAGTACCTGGGTCACTTGTCACTTAGAAGTGAGCTCCCTGTCAGCCTCTTCCACCAGACCCCGTTACCATGAGGCTGACCACAGGTCAGTGCTTCTCAAAATGAGAATGGTCCTCTTCGTGTTTAACTGGGGCCCTAAACCCGCTGAATGGGTATTTGTGGAGTGTTCATTTTAGGTGACAACTTAGGGAAGGAAGACATTAAACCATTTAAAATAGTTTCACATAAAATGAACATATCCTAGAGTAGAATGCAAAACCTGCATGCTTTTAGGAACAACTGACTAAAAGAAATTTCCATAAATGTGTGCTTCAGGGCCTTTGGGGCTGTGCCTTTGCTGCCTGTGGGGTAACAGAGAAGTGTCCCAACCTCCTCACCATACCAGGGCCAGGCATTGGATGACAATTTTCCTCTGGGGGAAGCTATGACCCTGGGTGAAAAGGCATGGCTTTCTTGGGCTAAAGTCAAATGCTGCCGTAGGGGAACCCAAATGAGCGCTCTCAGCCACCAACTACCTACGGCTAGAGCAATGAGCACCTGGGTCCTAAGCAGAGATCTGGATGGTCCCCAGGGGATCCACTACACCCTGTTTGCTAGCTGCTCCATGCAGCACTTACCCTGCCCCATCTCCGCATAACTGCTGGTGAGAATGACAGGACTCACCACCACGGACCTGTCAGGAAAACTCACGCCGCCAGAGAGAGCACTGTTGCCAATGTGAACCGTCTGTGGTGTTCAAGGGCTGCCGGTGGAGAGTGAATTTGCTGGCAAGTAAACACGGGAAAAGCCTTTTCACAGACCACCGAACGCTTATTTTCCAAAATTACCATTCTCTTTGACTTCCTTCCTGTCCCTCTCAAACACATTATTTCCATTTCAGAGGGCCAAGATTTGCACTTAGAGATATGTGGGTGAGAAAAGCCTTTTCTCTCTTTATATGTATTCATCTATGTAATGTAATGGTTATAAAATTGATCCTGGTCGTTAGAATTCATAATACTGTTCTTTAGGAATAAAAATTTCCCAACCAAACAGTCTCATTTTTTTTTTTTAAGAAAACGCTCTTTTATCAGTTTACTTCCAGGAAAAAGAAAGGGGTAAAATGTACTTTAAAATGTCTAAATATGTTTCCTTTATGTAAAAGTCTAGTGTTTCAAGGTAAAAAAGCATTTGAGGATGTATCTTTATTTTTTAAGTTTGGAAACTTTAAAAACTTAATGTTTAAAACAGCATAAAAGATCTCTTAGGTATGTGCTCAGGTGTAACTCCCTCATGAGATGCTAAACGCTGGTGTTCATGCTGACTTCATACACAACACTCTTACTGTTCACTCAGTCTCAGTCTCACTCTGAGATTTATCCCGCCCGTCTTCCCTACTCGTCTTGGGGAA